>JAUTXW010005485.1:0-148645 GCA_030620095.1 Kuschelorhynchus macadamiae | reverse complement strand
TGGAAATTGATGAAGGTAGTGATTTAAACATTTTACTAAAAGTGGAAGAAAATCCCAATATTTCCATAAGAAAAATCTCGGGAAACCTGAGAGAAGAGCTTATTGATCCAAAAAATACATCTTATGGGAGGATTCAAACCACTCTCAAAAATGCAGAATACAAGGCATTCAAAATTCAGGCCTACCACAAAATTAACGCCCAGGCATCGAGAAAAAGGGTTGAATTTTGCCATGCAAATGTCAAAAAGTTAATGAAAATGAAGATTATTTAAAAAATGTTTTTTTGAACAAGCGAGTCATCGTTTTCTACTAGTGGAATGATAAAATGAAAGAATCGCAGAACAGTGGGCCACAGTAAATCCCCATTGCTACAGGGAATTTCAATTTCAAGGACGTCAAACGGTTAATGTACGTTGTGCTATTTTAAACAATAAAATGATGGGCCTCATTTCGAAGATACTTTTAACGGTAATGGTTATATGAATTTTCTCGGAACGAATTAGAAAACTACATGGATGAGCTCCCATTGAGCAACTGAGAAACCTCGTCTTCCAACAAGATGGTGCTCCTCCTCATTGTATCGTATCGTATTGGTTAAAGACTATTTAAACCAACAGTTCACGGAATGGATTGGAAAAAATGGTACGATAAACTGGCCACCTAACAGTCCTGACTTGACGCCGATGGATGCATTTTTATGGGGAACTCTAAAAGATCGTGTGAACGCAAATAACATCGAAAATAGAGAACACCTAAAAGTCTTGATTAGAACGGAAATTAAAATTCTAAATCAAGAATATTCCCAGTCTATCACTGCCGCTTTGGATCGATTACGAAGAACATACATCAAATGTATTGAAGAAAACGGGGGACCAGTTGAACAATTCCATTTGTAAGAATAAATGTATTATATTATTATCTAAATTATTAAATAAGTTTTAGAAGTTTTTTTGTTTTTGAAGCTTTCAGGCTTCCCGATATTTTTCTTATGGAAATATTGGGCTTTTACTTTTAGTAAAATGTTTAAATCACTGCCTTCATCAATTTCCAATGTTTTCTTTTTTCTCGCTAGTCTGGATGTTTGTTGTAATAAAAATATCCAAAATTAATTGTTTTTCTCTTTTCGAATAAGGCATTTTACAATAAAAAGAACGTATAATGTTGCTAAATGTGTAACTGTCACTGTCACTTATAAACAAATATTTTGTTTGTTGGTATCGATCTACTTCACAGCCACCTAAGCTAAATTATAAGCTTTTAGAATAATGTTTTTATTTCTGAATGATAAAATCGCAGATATTTCGAAAACTATTGTATTTGGGTATAGGACATGTTATACAAAAAATATGCAGAATTTTCATAGGATTTAATTTAGCGTATAATATACAGGGTGTTCCATTTAAAAAAATATAACTTTTATCTGTGGGTGATTTCGGCAACACCCTGTATATATAAAAATGTATGCTGCAAATAGCTTATTGTTTTTTGTGAAACTTTTATATTTGACGTTTTTCTACCAAACGTCAAATAAAAAAGTTAGAGGGGGGGACATTATAAATGATCACCCTGTACATAACTATATTTAAAAAAGTCTAAAAATGTACAAGCATGTAAAAAAAATCAATATTTTAAAATCTGGTACCAACTTGTTTTCTTATTTCAACAAGGACGAGGGCCTTTCAACAAGGACTAGGACTCGTACTTCCAAAACCTTATTTATTAATCTTAAACAACAATTCTTTTATCACGCTCTATATAGTCCCCTTGTGATGCAATAACCTTATCCGAACGGTGCTGCCATTGTTCAAAGACATGGAAGCCATTCTTTGAACAATGAAACAAATCGTCGTCCTTTGAGGTCTTTTTTTGCTAAAACAGATTGAAGTCGCATGGGGCTAGGTCCAGTTATCGGAGGATGCGGTACCAAGTGATATTTTAGTGTTCAAAAACTCTGCTACTAAATTCGCTACGTGAGGGCGAGCGTTATCATGATGAAGTTTCCGCTTTCCAATCAGTTCAAGTGGTTTTTTTGGGGATGTGATCCTTCATCATCTGGAACAAAACTTGTTTATAATAACTGGCAGTAACCATGCCTTTGTGATCAAAAAATGTTATGAGCATAGCTTTAACGGCAGATTTTTGTGCACCTGCTTTTTGTGGAGGTGGTCCTCCTTTTTCTTCCCACTGCGTACTCTGTTGCTTCAGCTCCGGATCATAACAATACACCGAAGTTTCACCTGCAGTGATAATGGTCTTTCGCCTTCTTCTTCAACGCATTGTTTTCAGTATTCACATTCCGCTACCCTATTCGCTTTTTGATTTGGTGTCAGTATACGCGGAATCCAGCAAACACACTTTCCAATAGATATTTTAAAAATATTTGAGAGTTGTGGGATAGTCAGACGTGAATCTGTGCGAATAATTACTACTATTGATGCAGTGGCGGCTCGTGGTGTCTAAAACTGATGAGGCGAGAAAAGGTTTGTTACTTATAATAAATAGATGGGGCCTCAGGTGAAATATTTTTGGGCTGCCACGCCCAAATTGACTCATTTTTATGATTTGTTTTTGTCTTTTACATACCAATACCAAGATATATGCCCAATTTTTCATTAAGTAATTTTTAAAATAAAAATTATTACATAGATATAAAAATAAAATAATAATCTTTAAGATATTCACTCAATTTTCCTGTAGTTCGTTTTATCCTATATACATTTTTCATCATTGGATTTTTTTATAAAAAATATTTAAAATACTGTGAATCAAAATAGTCAGAAAAGATCGAGTTTAAAGTGTATTAAACCTGTAATATTCTAATATGATGTGGACAGTAATTTTTTTATAAAAAACCAAAACTGTTTAGGCAAATAGGTATGTGGATGGTGCAGTTAAGTCACTTTTTGTAAATTAAATTAATGCGCCTTCTTTTAAAGAAGCAAATTTCTCGATGATTTTGTCATAAAAGTCACCATTACATTCAGAAAGTTTAACTAATAACTCTTTTTCTATTGCCATGAACGACAGGGCTGAGAGCCTATCTTGAGATATGCTATTTCGTAAGTAGGTCTTTATTCGCTTTAAGCACGAAAAATCTCTTTCGGCCTGTACACTTGTTAAGGGGATTGTCAAAATTAATGTCGCAAGTCGATATACTTCACAAAATACTGAAATTAATTCTAAACTATTAATTTGTTTAAGGAGTTCTTGAATATTGACTTAAAATAATAAATAATAAAATAATAATAATAATAAAATTGTTCATCTCGGTAAATTATGCTTAGCTCATTTTTGAGGCGTTCTTTGTCAAACATTTTTGGATACGTTTTTTCTAAACCTGATGTTAATTTAAAAAATTATACGAATTTCATAAAACACATTTTTATATTTTTCCATTAAATCTAATTCGCTCATACGATAGACTAATAGGGAATTCTGTGGCAAAGTCTTTTCTAGTTACTTAACTGAAAAACTTGAAACAGGATATCAGTATTCTTTAAAAGAAGTTTCACAAATTCCAATTTGTGTAAATTTTCAATCATGTTCTAAACCTGATGTTAATTTAAAAAATTATACAGTCTAAAATTTCATAAAACAGATTTTTATATTTTTCCATTAAATCTAATTCGCTCATACGAGTTTGTCTACTACATGGCAATCCGGTAAGTGATTTTGCTTTTTCAGAAATGGATTTAAGGAAATTTTCAGCGCGCAGCTCGTTTAATCGTTTGACGGCAATGTTCAATTGTGAAATGCAGAAATCAATTTCTAGGTTACTTAACTGAAAAACTTGAAACAGGATATCAGTAACAAAAAAAAATTCTTTAAAAGCAAAAGTTAAAAAAGCAAATTCAAAATCGGAAAGGTCTTTTAGATACCCCTTGGCCATGTGTATAATTGTATCTGATTTTGTCAGACGAGGCACATTTTACTAGTTCTTTTAAATAGACACAACACGCGATTTTGGATTTTATTTTTTCGAGCGTCAGGGCAGATTTGGATCTCCTGTTTTATTTTCAAAAAAATAGTTTACCAAATATACTAAGGTTAGTCCTTCCCAATTGCCAGAATTCAAAACTGCAACAAAAATTAGAATTTTTGATCGAGAATACCGCCTTGTATCACTTGCTTAAAAAGCCGAACTCGTTTTTTTATTATTTTGTTTTTTCAATATAAATGTGCGTTCTGTACGATTTAAAAATGCATTTTTTCATGTTAAAAAATAAATATGACTTAGGCTCTCGAAACTTTTAGTAGGTTATGCAAAGTTGCTCTCAGCAAAAAGATACGCCACTGAATTTTACTGCTTTCCAGTTGAATATAATTTGAACTCTGTTGTAAAATAAAATAAATTGAGTTTCACGATGCAGCAGCACTCTCTAATGAGTGTACATTGCTTGTGGGGCATTTGATCTTATTCGTGTTTGTAGACCGCTCAATTCTCCGGCCATAACCGCAGCTCCATCATAACATTGTGCTACTAATTTCCGTTTAAAATTTAAAGGTTCCAAGATTCTTACAATTGAGTTATAGAGTGCATTAGCTCTAGAATCCTCACTTATATCAAAAAAGCCTAAAAAACGTTCTTTTATTTCGGCTAATTTATTTACATACCTAACAGTTACACAACATTGGGCTTTTGCAACTATATCATCTACAATTAATGAGAAAAATGTAGCCTCCGATATTTCTTGTTTAATAGTCTCTCATATGTTCGTCAATACAAAATATTAATTCATTTTGAATAGTTTTCGATTGTCCCGTAAATACACTTTTCTCTTCTAAATGCTTTACAAGTTCGGTGTTACGTTTAATTAAACAAATAAAAACTTCCTTAAAATTCTCTCTGTTAAAAGTTGCCTGCCTCATCTGACGAGCCGCCGCTGTATTTATGGTTTCCTTAGAGCCACAATAGGAGCACCTGGACCGCCTTGCAACTCACAACTTTCCCTGCCATTACTAGACTCTTTATGTCATCGAAAACAAGCAGATCTTACCATAGACAATTCGCCAAAAAGCCGTAGTAATCATCGAAAAAGTTTCCGTTGCTCATTTTCCAAGGCGAACACAAAATTTGATCGCATATCTTTGTTCTTTCGATTCATCCATCACGATTCTTAGAGGCACGGTAACAATATCTCAACTTTTGAGCGGCATCAAAATCAAATAAATAATTTATGACAACTGACATTTCGCAAAATGAAAGAAGCCTACTTGGATGATATTTTCTGATTTTTTGCGGTATGTCGCTCGTTGCACTGGGCCGTAAAAAATTCAGTCCTAGTCTTTGTTGAAGGGCCCTCGTAACTCACCTCGTAATATTTTGGACATAATTTTGACCCTATAATAATTGTTCAGTTGAGAATATTCACTGCTGGACAGAACAAAAGAACAAGCTAATTTTTAAATTCAAATATTTTTTAAAACAAGACGAGATACTGAGATACGGTTTTCAGCTATGTCTCGTAAATTTTATTGCATATTAACTCTTTGAAGCGTAAAGCTTAACTAAGCTAAAATATTTTTAATGACATCTTGCATGTTTTTTCACAGTCATTATGACTGCAAAATTGCCGATTCTAACTTTTATTTTCAACATGTCGAAATGCCAGCCATTTTTGACCAATCAGGATAGTTTTTACTTAAAATAAGTGACTATTTTATAGTATAGGTATTTTGTAAAAAGTGACTGCATTTTTTCAGAAAGCGGCAATGTTGAATTTTTTAAAAATTCCTTTCCCGCCTCCATCCAGTCGAAAGTAACGTTGTTTTTCATATAAAATTTGCTTCTTATGTAGTTATAGAAATGCCTCAAATTAAAATAATACTTTTAAAACTAAAAAAAATGTCGACCATTAATATGTTTCTTGTGTCTCCCTGTATTTTTAAAAATAATAAATTTATAGAAAAAATAGAAAACCCATTTGGGGAAAATGTTCAGTACTCATTAAAACTTGAATAAAAGTTTTAAATTTAAATTCGTTTTATGATCTTTGGAATCGCTAGTTTTTCAACTAATCTTAACATATTTTTTGCATACCGTATATATTTTCTGCGTAGTGCAAAGCCTACAGACTGTAGGGAAATTAAGATTTAAGGTCTCTCTAGTAAGAAAACTAAAACTAAAAAAAGCCGACCAATAAAAAATTACAACTTCATATATAAGAAAAATCTAATCTTTCAAAAAAAATCATTTTTCAAAAAATATTAAAAATTTTACAAAATGTTTCAAATTGTTTAACGCCCTGTATAAATAACTTTTTAACTTAGGTAAGTTTTACGCTTAAAATCGGTAATATGTAATAAAATTGGCAAGACATAGGCGAAAATCGCGTCTCGACACGTTTTAAAAAAAAAATTAATTTTACCTAAAAATTCGCCTGTACAGGGTGTCCGGATTTGGTTGCAAAAGCAGGGTATCTCGCTTATTTTTAAAGATAGAACCTTGTGGTTTTCACGAACCTGAGCTAATTTTTTTGTGAAACTCATGAAGCCGTAAACAAAATTTTCATAGCCTTCTTCGTTTAAGAGATACAGGGCGAAATAGAAAATTTTGCATTTTGGGACCCCCCTCGTATCTCGGTTATCCTTTAACTTAACGCAAACTGTATATTTGTCCAGAAATTGATTTGTCCTTTTAAAAGCTTCTCAAAAATATATAATACTATGGGTCTATTTTAATAAACAATAACAAAAATCCTAATTTTTATAATTATCCTCCCAAATTTTGTAGTAGGCCATGCAAAACAATGCTGCCTTTTATTTAAAGTCGTTAACAATATCTACATCCTAACAATAAATCAAAATAAATATGTAATTAAATCTATTTATCAAAATATGTATTGATAATTTCGCACCAAAAAAGTACCACCTACCTAGATTTATGTAACACAAGAACAAAACAGTAATAAATTATTATGTAACAAGCCTTTCAGCAAAAATCAACTGTCGTATAAGAACTACAGTAACCAAGGAAATCAAAAGAACTGTTCAAACTGATTTCCATTTTGTTTTATGCATGCTTCGCACAATTTTCGTATTCGTTTTAGGGAATTAAGCAAAATAACGGGATGATTTTGTAAATACCTAAAATTTTCTCTTATTGCATTTCCTAAATCTTGGACATTATCATAGTGGTCTTTGTAAATTCTATTTTCCAGATATCCCCATAGAAGGAAATCTAAAATCGACAAATCTGGGGACCTAGGGGGTCATCTTATAGGTCCATTTGTTCCGATCCATTGATTGGTAAAATTATTGTCCAGAAATAATCTCGTCATTCCAGAATTGTGTGCAGGAGCACCGTCCTGTTGAAAATAAATTTCGTTAATTTGCGCTAGAGGAACATCGTCAAGTAATTCAGGTATAGCTGCCTCTAAAATTTCTATATAGCGAATGGCTGTTAGATTTCCCTCAAATATATAAAATTTTATATGTGTTCCTAATATGAAGCAGGACACATTTAGACCAAACCTGCCCTGCTGTATTCTGGGAAATATTTGGTGTTGATTTTCCTGGGACTAGAATCTACTATTGTGCCTATTGAGTATACCAAAATTACTGACATGTGCTTCGTCTGACCATATAACCTTCCTTTCAAAATCTTTAACCATATCGCATCTTTTTCGAAATCAATTGCAGAAGACTACCCGACGCTCTGCATCTCCTGGCTGTAAGTGCTGCACGAGTCTAAATTTGTATGGGTGGTATTTGTGGTTTTTTAGAATTTCTTGAACTCTAGTTTTTGGAATCCCTATGCTCTTTTCACTGGCCCTACAAGAGTTTGTTTATCCGATAAAAAGTGGATATATTAGGTTGCCTCCTTTCTGGATATCTAAATAAAAATTAAGTAATAGTATTTCAACATACCTAAAAATTAACTATTTACCTGTTAAAATTCATCTCAGGAGCCGCTTCAACATTTTCATTACTCAATATAAAACAAGCTAACATATACTTTTCATAATGTTCGAAAGTTTGGTTTTCTTCCATAATAATAAAATATATTTTTACACAATAAATAAATACAAAAAACTAGCGCTATATTTTATATACGCGTACAAACTTGGGAAATGTCATTTGCTTCCAAGAAAACAAAAGAAAACGGCATCGTTTTCCATGGCCTACTACAAAATTTGATGATAATTATAAAAATTAGGATTTTTGTTGTTGTTACTATTATATATTTTGAGACGCTTTTAAAAGGACAAATCAATTTCTGGACAAATATACAGGGTGTCCCATTAAAAAAAACTGGATCCAGCGTAAAAAACTGCATAAGCAGCAATTTTTCCCTTTGCGTTAAGTTAAAGGATAACCGAGATACGAGGGGGTCCCAAAATGCAAAATTTTTTATTTCGCCGTGTATCTCATAAACGAAGAAGGCTATGAAAATTTTGTTTATGGCTTCATGAGTTTCACAAAAAATTAGCTCAGGTTCGTGAAAACCGCAAGGTTCTATCTTTAAAAATAAGCGAGATACCCTGCTTTTGCAACCAAATCCGGACACCCTGTACAGCAGTTTAGTTTAATAAATACAGACTTTTTTAATTGAGTTCTTAAAGGACGTTCTTTTTAAAATAATGGTTCACTTGGTATTTACATTTTAAACGTAAAGATGTACGAGAAGCGTATTAAAATTCTTCCTATATTTCTTGTCTATTTAGAGCACGCAGTTTTTTTGACAATTAAGAAGTTATTCACCAGTACATGTGGTAAATGTCACTCATGCCTATCTCTTTTTCCATTTCATTTTAGTTAGCATTATTTCATAGCCTATGGGATAGGTTTCTCTTAGTTTCGCTTAGGTATAGTTTAGAGGTGCGAGTTGATTTTATCCTAGTGATGTTTTGGAGCGATAGAACCTAGGTACATTTTGCTAGTTCGTTTATTTTCATAATTATCCGAGCTTTGGCAAGTTATAAATTTATAAATTTAAAATTAGTTAAGTTAATTAAACCTATGAACCAGAATGTCATAAAAGGTATTATATTTGAATCAGTCCAAAATTAATATATAAACTCATTTGTAAAGAATATTGAAAATGTAAAAAAAATGCAAAAGTGATTTGCAAAGTCTTAAATTGGCGTTTAAAGTTATTTCAAACATACTTTTTTTTACTAGAACACCCTATATATTATTGATTAAAATTTAAATTATCTTAGATTTAACTTTTGTTTGTTGTTCTATTTAATGGGTATTAAGTTTGGATAATATTCCAAAACAATTTAGTATTTTTTTAATACCTTCGCTATAAACTGAGAGATAGTACGGATTATACTTATAAAGAACCACCTTCATTATCTATCGTTCTAAAAAAAATTAAAGTAAGTAAGTAAATATATAGAAAACTAAAAAATATTCATACAAACGCTAAGAAATAGTACGTATGTATATAAGCATGTATAAATATAACAACATTCTATCATAAAATATATCTAAAATTAAATTATTGAAAAAATTTCACTTTAAGATGGAGTAGAATGAAATGAAATATACTAAGTTATCAGTTTTATTGAAAAGGGTCTGTTAAAATTCATCTAAGGTTTAGTATGCTCTTTCAAAAAGAAAATTGTTTATATAGTTCGTATTTTAATCTATTGGTTGGTAATACTCTTAATCTCAAAGGAATTTATTAAAGGTCTTTCCACATAGAAAAAGTGTTTTTTTTTTTGATAAAATGCAGACTTGTATTTATGACAGAATTATAGTATTTTCTTGTTAAGCGGTATTTGCTTGTGAAAACTTAAATAAACCTTCATTTTTTAAAACAAATCTAGTGCAATCTAAAATAAATAGCGAAGGAACTGTTAATATTTTTAGATTTTTAAAATGTTTTACGTGAGTTACGGTATTTGGAATGCCAATCTGTTGATGTTTGGGAATTTTCATTATTTTGAACAAAAGTATTTCTTAATGAAATGTCTTGTTTAGTAAATTATTTTTGACAGGACTTTTTGACCTCTTTTCGAAGTTTAGGATATATGTAGGTATATACCGGATTCAAATATAGTCGAATGCGGTCTTATCGTGCGGGTCCAAAGGTCACCAACGTTATGAATCAAATCAGAAAACACAGTGAATACCAAAATGTTGTGTGATTGTTTTATCGAGGGGGCTATTTACAAATATACAGGGAGAAAGAAAATAGTTTTTTTTATTATATTACTCAATATTATTAAGATACCCACTTAATATTATTTATATATTAAATGCCGAGGACTAAATAAGAAAATTCGCTAAATATGTATTTGGTTAAAATTTTTTGGTTGGTAAAAACAAAAATACACAAAATGGCAAGCGTCCTAATAAAGTCGGAAGGCCTAGGCGGTTCGAATCAGAGAAACAATCAGGATATGTTTATACAGCTACTTAATGAAAGTGAGATTTTTTTATCAATCACCAAAAATTATGAGCCCCGCTTAACCTAAAAATCTAACCACTTATACAGTGTCATTTATTTAAATGCGGGCCAGCCCTGTACAAAGAAAACTTGTTTTTTTTTGTATTGTGATAACAATAAAAATTTTATTTTTCAAAAATATTATACACTTGTTAAAAACACAAGATAATTAGTTATTACTTCCCTCGTGAGATTTTTTCAGATCTTTACGTTTAAGGGTCCCTAGATGCCGAAAAACATGTTTTCTCAATTTCGTCTGTCTGTAGGTATGTCTGTCCGTCAGTCTGTCTGTTCGCGGCATAGCTAAAAAACTACTTATCCGATTTCGTCAAATTTCAGTCTAAAATTAAGGGCCATGCATGCGAAAAATACAGGCTATATATATATATATATATATATATGTATGTATGTATGTATGTATATATATATATATATATATATATATATATATATATATATATATATATATATATATATATTATATATATATATATATATATATATTTATATATATATATATATATATATATATATGTATATATATATTTATATATATATATATATATATATATATATATATATATTATATATATATATATATATATATATATATATATATATATATAGTGTGTATCAGCCAAATCGAATAAATTCGATAATAAATAAATGGGGGCGTGTTCGGAAAAACGCTTGGACCCGTCGACTGGTATTTTTAGTTGCTCATTTTCTCCAATAAAAACTTTTTATACAGGGTGTGTCCTGTAACAGTGGTCAATGCCAACTTTCTTATTTCAAATGCAACACCCCGGATATTATTTAATTTTTGGATTCTTTAGGAGATTCTAAACATATTTTATGTTCAATGTCCTATACCAATCTTCAACTATTTCGGCAATATTAAATGTTTTCAAATTTATTGCAAAAATTAAGATTAAAAAAATAAAATTATTTATTTCTTCATAATGTATAAACAAAAGTAAAAAGTTAATTTAGGAACTGTTGAATATGCTCGCCGCGAACGTCTTGGCAAATTCCTAATCTTAAATAGAAATTTCTTCTAACGTTATTTAGCATCTCAGGCGTGACCGATCTAATCGCAAGCGTTATTCGTCTTCTTAAGTCAGCTAAGTCGAGGGGTTTAGTTTTGTATACAACATTTTTAATATGTCCCCATAAGAAAAAGTCTAATGGCGTCAGATCAGGAGATCGCGCTGGCTATTCTATCGATCCTCGTCTCCCTATCCACCGATATGGAAATATTCCGTTGAGGTACTGCCGGACATTAATTTGGTAATGGGGCGGTGCTCCATCTTGCTGAAACCATATCATATTCGCTGGAACTTGTGAGTTTGCTGGATCCGGATACAAATTTGTCAAAGTTGGCACGACATTATTTTGCAGCAGTGCTAAATAATTATCGCCATTCAAATTGCCGTCAATGAAAAAGGGGCCTATGATATGATACCTAACAATTCCTGTCCAAACATTAACCTTTTCAGGATATTGAGTATGTTCTTCGCTGATCCAGTGAGGATTTTCCCTAGACCAATAGCGGCAATTTTGACGATTTACATGACCGTGAAGTGTAAAGGTGCACTCATCCGAAAACAAAACATGTTCTAATTGAATAACATTGTTATCTAACATAGCCATCATTTATTCACAAAAATAAGTTCTCCTATCATAATCGTCTTCCATGAGCTCCTGAGTTGGTATCACTTTATAGGGATGCATTTTATTTTCTTTTAATGTTCGAATAATCGACGAATGGCTAATATCGAACATTGCGGCGGCTTGTCGACTAGAAATATGTGGGTTTTCCTCAAACTCAAGCATAATATCCAATTTAGTATCATCATTTATTGAATTGGCAGCTGCTTTTTTTATCTGCCTCACATGTCCAAGCTCGCGAAACTGCTTTTCTATTTTACTAATTGTCCCTTGGGATATATGCGGCAAATTTGGAAATTTTTCATGAAATAAGCGAGCAACTACTACTTGTGTTCGTGTGTTATCTCCATAACCAATCATTTGTAGAATTGTTTTTTTATGCATTTATGTTAAATGAACCATTTTTCTGATATTAGGTATTATGCAGTTAACGAAATTCAAAAGCCTATGACACTAACACTGACAACTACTGTTTTGCAAAGAGAAAGGCCAGGCATTTTACACAAAAGTAAACAAAACTTAAAAGTAAACAAAACTGGCTCTTTTTGTTCCATATCAATAAAAAGGAACGCTAAAATGGTTTTTGCTTACATTCTTAATATAAAGACCTAAATGGTAAATAAGTATTGAGTGTGTTGTAGTGAATTTTTGTAATCAAATAAATAGTTCAGTAACCAGAGTCACTTTCATGAATAATAATAAATTCGAAATAAATAAAATAAAAATAAATTTGAAAACACTTAATATTGCCGAAATAGTTGAAGATAGGTATAGGGCATTGAACATAAAATATGTTTAGAATCTCCTAAAGAATCCAAAAATTAAATAATATCCGGGGTGTTGCATTTGAAATAAGAAAGTTGGCATTGACCACTGTTACAGGACACACCCTGTATAAAAAGTTTTTATTGGAGAAAATGAGCAACTAAAAATACCAATCGACGGGTCCAAGCGTTTTTCCGAACACGCCCCCATTTATTTATTATCGAATTTATTCCATTTGGCTGATACACACTGTATATATATATATATATATATATATATATATATATATATAAATATATATATATAGCCTGTATTTTTTGTTAGCCCCGAGTTTCTGGTAAAGCGACTTTACCGATTTTTATATATCAAATTTTGTCTTATATTCAATAAAAAAATTTACTTATTTTAAACACGCTTTAAAACTGGAACAAGTATTATATTATTTATTTATTGCCTACAAAATTACAAATGTACTAAAAAAGTAAAGAAAACAATGGTGTCAAATCTAATAAAAAAAAATTTAAATTAAAATTCATTGGCTAATATAATCGGTATAAGGAATTTACAGAAACTTGTGCCTCAAAAAAAAAACAATTTACTTCCGAAGAAGATTAAGAAATGTATACGAAAAAATCCAAAGGCAAAAGACTTAAGTTACAATGCAATTTATGATTTATATCTCGATTCCACCAATCCCATATTAATTTCTCCGTATGTTCCACAGATTTCTTCCAGTACTCCGGCGTAATATAATTTAATGAATCTTGCCAAACAATTTGCACTTCATCTGATGTAAGACCATCGTTGCCCCAGCCCATATTAATCTAACTACAGCATATATTGTTGGTTTTTTAATAGATTTTGTCATTAAAGGAAGTTCTATTTTCAGCATGTTGGGTAAAGGATTAAGTTTTTGTTTTATTAGCCAGTCATAAATATCACTTTTCTTCCAGGATGAAGCAGGTTGTTTATTTAAGATTCTTGAATGATAAGGTGCATTGTCCAGAATGATTAAAGATGAAGCATCTAAATTTGGAATCAATTGTTCTTTTAACCACTTTTCAAACAGTTCACAGTTCATATTATTCAAATTATGGATGTTGAAGAAAACATCAAAATGATGAACCCTTTTCCCGTCTCACATCCCTTTTTTCTCTTGACACTTTTTACAGACTCGTCCTGCCAAGATTTCGAACCACTTCCATTAGAAAATATCCAAGTCTCGTCTAATAATACCACTTTTCTAAATTTTGAATTAACATGTTCCGTGTATTTATTTAAAAACTGGATACGCTGACTTGCTATATGTGGCAACTCGCATAAAAATCTTCGATTACAGTCCTTTTTCTATCGAAAACCCAACATTTTTATTAATTTTGACAACGATTTTAGTCCAATTTCCAATGTGCCATAATTTTTTAAAGCTTCTTTTAAAACTTGAAGGGTTATATTAGTTTTTGATGTGTATAAATCGTAAATTGCATTACGAACATCCATTTTTACATTGTCACTTAAGTCTTCTGTCTTTGGCTTTTTTCGTGTACATTTCTTAATCTTCTTCGATAGTAAATTATGCTTTTTTTCATGCACAGTCCTTATACCGATTCCCAGAGCTTTTGCTACTGTCTCCTGGATATTAGCAGGTGAATTTTCATTTTCGCAATATTTTATTAGATTTAATACCATTTTTTTCGCTTGTGGATGCAAAAAACCCGAAAATTGTTTTCTATTACTCATTTTGTCTGACTTGTCAATCTGACTTTGAAGTATCATCGCTCAAAGATTTTTCAAACTGCTGGTATTTATATGTTTATCCTCTTTTTTCATATGAAAATATCATAGGTCTATCTAATGCATCTTCCGGATTTTATGCGGAGGATATGATTACACGTAATAAAAGAAAAACAAACTTAAAAAGTTTGTCCTTGATAAATCGTATGACCCGCATGATAACACTGCTTTTGACTATACTTCTTTTATCATAACAACGTTGTCATATATTTTCCATTTCCGAATTTCTGCTACTATTTTTTTTAACTGGGGCATTTAATATAAGCTTAGTTATTTTGATTCTTTATGACAGTCTAAGTACAACAGTGTGTCACCTACGCCCTTCTAATCTGCAAAACTATTTTTTATTTATTTTGGTTTTACAATACATGCTGTGATTTAACAAATACTGTTAATTTACTTCCAACAAGCCTTGGAAACATGAAATTTTTCCCTCTGTTAATCAATAAACTTTTTTATATATTTACGTATTACCTAAACAAGTTTGTTAAAATTATTTTTTTATAGGAAGTGAGTGGCCATGAACTAGTAAATAGTGCCGTATTTTCGTTTAAGCCAAAACCATAACTAGTGGTCTTTAATACAAACACGTGCTGCTTTGACAAATGGTTATACGTGGAATGTTATAATAAATCAATTAGTGGTAGAAAGTCTGATATAGCTGCTATGGAAAAAATACAAATTGGTGTACGATTTAGTCGATCAAAATGTTATTCTTATACCTTGGTAGAGAAAGGGGAGCCACTGTTTTTTAGCATCAAAAAATATCACTAGGTACTTCTGCTTTAAAAGCGCTTGGTAACGATCTTGTACAAAATAATGCCTTTTGTGACATGTCTTAAGACAAGGTTCATATCAGTAGTCGTCAGTCTACCGGAAATTTTCGAGAAAAAGGAACCGCTTTTTCCCTCAGGCTTTTTTTATAAACATATTTGTGACTATAAAGAGGAAGGGAACCCTTAGTTTTTGCATTATCAACCACCGGAAGTCATATTTTTTTACAGAAATGACGTTTTTGATATCCAATATATGTATATATATATATATATATATATATACATATATTGGATTATATATATATATATATATATATATATATATATATATATATATATATATATATATATATCCAATACATAACCTACAAGAATTGTCTGCATAATTTTACTTGTCTTGAGTGAATTTTGACAAAAACGTGAAAAGATACTTTTAGTGATCTCTAATATGCATACCAATTTTTAAGTATGTGTTATACAACGCTTAAGAAATGCATTCAATTTGAAAATTGAATCATCTCTAGTTTTTGTGCAAACTGACCAAACTAAATGTTATTATTTCTTTTTTATTCTCTTAACAATTATTTATCAAATAAATAAAAAATCAAAGTTTTGACAATTTTTTTTTAAATATATTTTTTTTAAAACATAATTTAGATTAAAAAGCTTTTATTATCAACGTAAATCAAATATGTAACTCCAAGAGTTTATTATTTTTCATAATGACGTAGCCCGTAAACATACTAACAGGGAGGCCCAACATCTTTTTTTCTTTCTTTCTTTTTCAAAATGGAGTCGGCTGCCACTTTTTTGCTTTCAGCGCCATTCTCCAGCCCAATAGGTAGGATGTCCGGATGACGAGCTCGTAGCTCCCGAACACCCCGAGTCTTTCAAATAACTTTTTAATTTTTAAAATGCATCTTGGCTTCCACTAGATGCCCCTTGAGAGTACTACTGGTCTCACGAGATGACCTTTTCTTTCAAGCTATCCCCTTACCCCTCCCATTCCCGCCACATAGCGGCCATTACGCTAATATTCTATGTAGAACTGCGGCAGACGAACGGGATAGAATGCAGGAACAACTAGGCCTCACACGTTCACAGCGTCTGCTCCCTTTCTTGCGGGGTCGTTAGTTTCCACTCTGAGCGTTTGAGTCTCCCGTTTCCCCCCGAAATAAAGCAGCAAAACCGAACACGTGGAACCACTTATGTTAATAACACAGAGGTCTGCCCTCGACGAGACGAACCGGAAGACTCGACCCAACATCTTGTGCTGTTTGATTTATATAACAGCAGACATATTTAATAACATACCTAAACTCGTTTATTTTTGTTTACTTTGTTCTGACTGCAAATAATGTATCTGTTTTACCTCGCAGTGTTTTAAAATAATTTATTGTAAGAAATGTATATTTTTTTGTATCTATATAGAGCGGTTTTGTTTCGGAATCTATGAATATGTTGCATAGGGAAAAATGTGCAGATTCGTAATTTTGGATTTTAAAGGACGATAAAATCGCAGTTATATATCATATTAACTGTTAAAGTGATTAGTCCTACTTCCAAATTAATAAAATTTTAGGAAAAATCTGAAAACAACAACATTTTGACTTATCCACGAAAAGGGACGTTAGGGATTAAATAGTCCAAATTGTTGCACACTTCGTATTTACGCGCCATAATACCCAGGATCTTGCACAAAAATTATCAAAAATAACCCAAAAAATCACAAAAATCGCCCTAAAACAATACTCTGGCTCAAACCAACGCCGCCTTGTCCAATTTACTCTTTTATTAGTTATTGTAAATCGTGTACTTTAATACAAGAGACCAAAGCAGTAATTATGCCACAACATATAAAAAAAAGATAATAAATATAAAGTAAAACAAGACTTAAAAAAATAGCATGTCAAATAATAAAACAATTAAATAATTCTCTATCTCTTGTGATTTTTGTTTTTTTTGTAGGTTATGTCTTGGACACAGACGAATAAATACAACTCAGTTTTATCGTAACTTTAAAAATTATTTGTCGCCGATTGGACCAATAAAAAATATTATACTTATGCTTTAGCTAAACAACAATGTCATAAACTCAAGTTTGTTCACAAAAGATAAACAAATTGCTATCGGTCGTCGTGCAATGCATTCCCTTCCTCTGTTGATGCAACCAAAAATTTAAGGGGAAGAGTAGTCCCTTTTTGACGAAATTTTCCGGTAGATTGACTGCACTAAATTCTGATCGTTTTAACGTTTCTAGCTGGCCCAACGCCGCATCCTCACCAGGGCGCGACCAGAAGACTTCGCCAGCGCCACCAACTCGGTCAATCCTTCGCCGAAGAAGCAGGCGCGCGTGGTACTATCGCCCGAATCGATGTCCCGTAAACGAACCAGGCTGGAGGATCAGCTGTCCGACATCCAGTACATCGACTGCAACACCCCTGAAAACATCGTCAGCACGACCGCGGTGGTGCACGCGATGCCTCCTAGTCCGGAGGATGGGGGCTTCAGCGGGCCGAAGAATAAAAGCCCAAGGTGAGAATTGTAGTTGGAATTACTCTCTGATGTTTAATGCCAAAAAAGTATTGAAGAATACACATTTTTCAATTTTTGAAGATCTGGCAAAGTTTTTGCATACAATCCGAATAATAAAAACAAACGTATGTTACTAGCATAAAGACTTTTTATATCTTTGACCATTTATGTTATTTTTTGGTCACAACTATTATTTGTAGATCATCAATAAATTTTGTTTGCAGTTAATACCTAATTATTACTAATCCGTTTGATTTTTAAATATTCCTAAGTATTATCTGCAGGTTTAATTTAATTCATAATGCATTTTTCAAAGAATCACCCTTAGAACGAAGTAACTGGATTTCGCTACTAAAGAATGTATATTATCATATTATCTCACTTTTTTTTTCTCAAATATTATTATTTGTGAGGATACACAGGTAGAGAACGAATTTTGTTTATTTTTATCTTATAAATATATTTTTATTTTATTTTTTTATCTAAAAAAGTAAAGATACTATTCTGTATAAACTAGGTATGTTAAATGTATATAGAGATATGAATTTATTGTTAATGTACTTTTTATTTACGGGTACTAATATGCTTTATCATTTAACGAACGTTCTTTATTAACTCGTATATTTTAAATATGTTATCGGTAGCTTCTTTACATGATATTAGATGCACAGCGCGCCTTTAGAATTTGCACATTTTAACGTAAGATCTCTCTTGTCTAAGTTTGATGTATTTGTCGATGTTGTTGCTGACAGCGGTCTTGACGCTATCGGCCTGTCTGAAATCTCGCTTAACTCGGATTTTTTAAGTAGTGGCCTGGCTATACGCGATTATGATTTTGTTCGTAAAGATCGGCAAGGACGAGGTGGGGGCGTTGCTTTTTATATAAAGAAGTCTATTAACTTTTCTATTTTAGATATTGGTGTCCAAAATTCACCTCTCGAGCAGCTCTGGGTGAGAACAAAAATTAACGATAAAAAATTGGTTTTGGTACTTTGTATAGACCTCCTAATAGTAATTTGTCTCTGTGTCTGGATCATCTAGAAAGCTCTATTATTCAAATAATTCCTGAACTTGACTATTTAGTTTTTGGTGGCGACTTTAATGTCGACTTTCTCAACAAAAATCATAATTTATTGCTTGTTCAAAACTTTTTAAATAAGTACGAATTGCAACAGTGTATCTCACAGCCTACCCGAATTACAGACTCATCATCGAGTTTGATTGATATTATTGTTTGTTCTTCCCCTGAAATTATAACCAGTACCAATGTATTAGGTCAAGATGATATATCTGATCACAAAATGGTAACATGCGAATTAAAAATTTCAAAAAAATATTAAACCTTCCCCTTTATTCTGCACTTACAGAGACTACAAGAATTTTTCGTATGAGGACTTCCGTCGCGATTTTAATTTAATTAACTGGAATCATATTTTTTAATTTTGATCTTAACAACGTGGACGAAATAACTGATTTTTTGGGTACAAATATTATACAACTTTTCGATGTCCATGCTCCTTTAAAGCGTTCTAGGATTACCAAAGCTCCAGCCCCTTGGTTAACTACAAATCTAAAACTTATGATAAGTGAGCGAAAAAAGCTCTTACTAGGTACAAGAAAAAGAAAACTGACTTAGCTTGGAATGAATACAAAACTCTAAGAAACCATGTTAATATGGCCGTAAAATCAGAGAAAAAAGCTTATTTACAGCACTCCTTTCGCACTAATCCTAAAATGTTTTGGAAAACCTTAAACTATCTAAATCTAACGTCAAATAACAATGTTAACTCAATAAATTTTGAAAATTTTGGTACTGCTAATGAGTATAGCGATTTTTTATCCAGCAGCGTTCCGCGAAACTCTTTGGATGATGAGGAGTTTTTAGAAAAGAAATATTTTAACAAGTACTATTCTGAAAATATAAATAAATTTAACTTTTCTACTATTACTGACACAGAGGTAAATAAAATTATTACCAACATTAAAACTAATGCTTCCGGTTGTGATGGAATTAATTTGAAAATGTTGCTTTAGCCAAGTACCCCATGTAACCCCTCATTTAGATTCGTTTTTAATAAATGCCTGGCACACGGTAAATTTCCAGTTGCTTGGAAAATGGCAAATATTATTCCTGCCCTAAATGTTCAAAACCCTCTTCTATAAACCATTTTCGACCTATAAGTATTCTCCCTACCCTTTCGAAGGTGTTGGAGAAAATCGTTTATATTCAATTACAAAGTTACTTGAAAGAAAGTAGTATTCTACCTTTAACTCAGTCGGGGTTCCGAGAAAATCATAGTACTACTACTGCTCTTTTAAAAATTACTAATGACTTGTTTACCGCCTGTGATAATCAAAATACATGTCTTATTCTACGTGATTATAGTAAAGCGTTTGACACAATATTACATGATATATTACACATGAAGCTTAAATACTTTGGGTTTGATCAAGTACCTTTAAACTTCTTTAAGAGTTATTTCTCAGATAGGAGACAGAGAGTGGTTCTGAAACATGATACGTCAAATTATGTATGCTTGGATAGAGGAGTTGCTCAAGGAAGTATCCTCGGGCCTCTAATAATTTCTATTTACACATCGGATTTCTCCAGGTTCTTAAGTCATTTTGAGACTCATCAGTATGCCGATGATACTCAACTATATCTATCTTTTACTAGTGCATTCTTTGAAACCGCAGCTGATCAGATTAACAGCGATTTACAAACTATTGTCTTCATTTTGGATATTCACAGTTTGGTTCTCAATGAAACCAAAACACAATTGATTTTCTTTGGAAAAGATAAGGCTATCCTTGAATATAATCAGAACTTTCAGATTCAAATCAATAACACCTTACTGAAATCAGATAATGTATGTAAAAACCTAGGTCTCATAATTGACAATGATCTAAGATTCTCAAGCTACATTTCCAGTCTAATTAAAAAATCGTTTTTTAAACTAAAACAGCTTTACATACATCGCCAAATACTTGACACAAACCTTAAACTAAAATTAGCAGACTCTTTGATCTTATCTAACTTGTCTTACTGTAACACCGTGTATTGGCCCGCTCTAACCCAAAAAGACAAATACAGCATTCAAAAAATTCAGAACGCATGTCTAAGGTTTGCCTATAAAATTAAAAAGTTTGACCACATTTCGCCAAGTCTCACAAGTTCTGGATGGTTTAACATGAACGTTTCACGCTTCAAATGTCTCGTTTAGTTTACAAAATTATAAATCACAAAACTCCAGTTTACTTGTATAACCTACTTAAAAGGGGTTCTGATATTCATAACCGTACTACTAGGCACAGAGACTTGCTCAACATGCCCCGTCACAGCTCTGCAATATTTCAGTGTTCATTCAGCTACAATGCTGTAGTAATCTATGATCGCTTACCACTAGACGTCAGGATGGCTCCCGGTCTCTCAGCATTCGATCGCAAATTAAAACAATTTATTAAATCTATTAGATGTCCATAAACTACTATACAATTGTACATTATAACTTTTATTTTTGTTATGAAATTTATTTTTTCATAGTTTGTTATAATTTACTTACTCTTTCTATTAGATTTATTTTTTTGTAACTAGCTATACTAAATGTTATTTAGCAAGTATTTTTAAAAGGGTGGTTGTATATGAGCAACCCTGTTGGATACCGCCACCCATGTAATGATTACCTGTATAATTTATTTGAACTGGAAAATAAAGACATTTTTGTTTGTTTGTTGTTTTGTCTTCAATCGCACGAGGTATCGTTAAGAATCTTTACAAAGAGATTAAGATTTCGTCAAGTAAAAGTCACTGAAGATGCCTTATGTAATCGAATGCGAAATGTCGCAGTTGGTTCCATTTGAACACGGTCTAATCCCAAGAACCATAATTTTTTAATTGCTCAAATCCTAATAATACTCTTTATTGCAACATTCCAGGTGTTTTTTGTTGATTTAACTAAAACATTTGTACAGTAAGTCATATAATAAGTATTTTAGAAAAACTGGAAATAAAATTATATATCATAATAGGTGTTTAAGTTATTTAAAAATTACTTAAAAGGATAATTTTCGGAGTTTATTATTTAATATTTATTTGTGTGAGTAAAGATTGTACACAAGTGTGTCTATGTTAAATAGTGGTTTTATGAGTTTCTGAGCATAATATTGTGATTGAAGATCTTGCTAGAGAGTCTAGGATATTTTAGTGCAAGCTCCGCCCGTTGCACATTTTTGTACAACAGTGGGGGTATGTTGAGAGACATTTTCCTGAGAAAAATACACTCCATGACACCCCTAAACACTGACATATGTCAGCTTGTCTTGTGCAGGGTGGTTCAACAACTGAAAAAAGTAAATTTTCACCGAATAGGTAAAATTTGGAAACAAATTGTATCTGGTATACATGTGTAAATTGCGCACATTTAAAAAATATTTTCGTTTTTATAGGGTGCGTCAAAAAAGTAGGATAAGTTGTTAGTTTTTTTTAATATTTGGATTTAAAAAATAGTCAAATTTGACGCACATCTATGATTACGAATGAGAATAAGCATGGAAAAAGGATTGCTGCATGTGATATTAAAGATATCACATACATGTTCTTAAAACATTATGGTTATTTAAATATAAGCGTTTTAAAACATTTTTAGACGTCAACATTAGACCCACTTCAAGAATTGTTTTTAAAAACACATAGAAAACTTGTATAAAGAACATAAAAAGACGGAAATTAAAAAAGTATATACAGTTTAAGTATTTAATAGTGTTTTTTTATTTTAAAGTAATACAAAATATAGCTTTAATTAGGTTAGTTATTTTCCCAAATCTCATCTCATATACCTGAGTCGGCCTCATTAATATCTTTATTTAAACAGAATTGATACTCTTCATTTGTCTCTTCTGTTTATAGATTTAATAAATTTGCTATCTACTTATTAGGAATTCCGACAATCTGGACAACAAAAGACAATCGCTGAACCTAGAATCGACGAACCGCACCAAGCACCCCATCACCAAGTCGTTCACGGACTTGGACCTCAACCGACAGTTCCTAGCGGGGGCCAGTCTCCTGACCACCCCCACGCCCACCTCTCCGGGTTACAAGCAGCTGGGGGAGTCTAGTGCCAACACCACGCCGGGGTTCTCGCCGAATTGCGAGAGCTCTCCGTCGGAAATAACGTACCACCATTTGAGGAAGAGCGAGGGGAACACCCCCAAGAAGCTGGCGGGTAGTCCGAATTACGAAAACATCCTGACCACAATCAGTATTACTTACAAATCGCCGCCCAGGAGCGCGACGGCTTCGCCTATGAAGAGCCCTGTGTACGAGAATGTGATTCTAAATCCTGAAAAGGTATGTTATTATGTCTGCTCTTTCCAATTACAACATGCATGTACAGCGTAATCGAGTGTAATGTCATTCCTATTTTTCTCATGATAAAAATATGACTTCATGGTGGACTATAGTCAATTGAGGAACTTCAATTAACGTCACAAATCATGACTAGTTCAGCTATTGGTTACAGTGTAGTGCCACAGATGCTTACAGTGTTGTCTTTTATGTGATCGGTGACGCAGTGGAATACAGGGTGTTTCCTAACTTTGGTATAACTCCAGGAGATGATTCCTTAAGTTATTTTAAGACAAAAAGTTCGTATGAACATATGTCCGGAGTTATCCCGATTTTGAGATACAGGGTGTTAAAGTTAAATAAAAAAATCGCTTTTTCATAAATATCCTTAAACTCATTTGGTTAAAATTTTGCAGAGTTATTTTCAGAAAAAAGGCGTTAATTTTTATTGCTTTTTCAGTTTAAGCAACTAGAAATACAACTTTTTGGTCTCTTTTGTTTTGTTCGTATCGTTTTCGATAAAAAAGTCACTTTAAACCACTCTAAATGTTTTTACACCTACCTGGGGGAGTTTACCTTACTGGTATTAGTCTACAGTGATTGTACTGTCACTGTCACATCAGTAAATTTTAAAGTTGTTATTTAGCAGTGATATCCTAACAGTTTAAGGTTAGTTTAAGGTGGAAATTGGTTATTTTTTATTTTCCTGTAATTTGTACCTACTAATTAATACATAGTTTTTTATTTTTTTTTAATGTTGAACATGGATAATTTTTAAAGTGGTTTAAAGTCATTTTTATAATTTTTCTAGAAAACGAGGCTAGATAAGAACAAAACACAAGAGACAAAAAAGTTTTATTTTTAGTTGCTTAAAGTGATTAAAAAAACCATAAAAACTGCAAAAAGAGTCAGTGGCGTACTTTTTTCTCAGGAATAATGGTTGCGGTGCCCCTTGAGATGCCAGTGAACTTAATAATTTCAATCTAGTTAGGGCTGAATTAGCGCCTTAGTACTAAAAATGACACTGCCAAATTTCAACCAAATCGGCCCCGGTCGGTCGCGTGTGTATCAAAACGATACAAGCGCGCCAATTTTGTCTGCCATTTTACAACGCGAGAGTGGGGAGAAGCCGCCTTGCTTATGAGTTCCTGTGTCGCCTCAGTCTACCTTTCGCTCGTGGTCGCGAAGGTCTGTTAATTTCGTGTGGGTAATTTTCGGCGTATTGTAACATATTGATACATTGCGACATAACGTGTAAGTGTTATTTTACATTAATTATTTCAAATAGGTATTTTTATATTTTTGTTTTTAGTATGATGGATGAGAAGCGGAACTTCAATTTTAATAATCCGGATGATGTAGAATATCTCCGAAAGTATATGGTAGGAGAGGTTAAATTAGAAAGACGTCCTAACCAAACGGAAGACTTTGGAGATGAACTGGACACCGATGCAGAGGATCAGTTAGCAGAAAGAAGGGTTGGTTCCTCTGATACTGAGGAGAGTGGGACCGATGAAGAAACTGACTCATACACAAATTTATTCTACCTTGGAAAAGACAATGCCACAAAATGGATGAAGTTACCACAGTTGAAGAAGCGACGCCCTGAGCCACACAATATTGTAAGACGTCTCCCAGGAGTGATATATGATGCACGTTCAGCAAAGTTACCTATAGAATGTTGGAGTAATCGTTTTTCTGATACGATGCTGCTAAAAATAGTCGAGTTCACAAACCAGTTTATTCATCTTGAAGTAAGGGATCGGTTTGATAGACAGCGTGATGCAAATGACACAGACCTAACAGAAATCAAAGCCTTTATAGGTCTTTTGTATCTGGCAGGAACATTGCATGCCAACAGATTGATGTTGGATGATCTCTGGGGTACAGATGGACTTGGCGTGGAAATATTCCGTCTCGTTATGAGTCTAAGAAGGTTCAAATTCTTCATGAGATGCCTGCGCTTCGATGACCGTAACACAAGAACTGAACGGAAGGCTGTTGACAACATTGCACAGATTCGTGATCTATTCGAAAATTTCGTTTCTAACTGTAAGCAAAGCTATTCACTCGGACAGTGTGTCACAATTGACGAGAAATTAGAAGCTTTCAGGGGACGTTGCAGGTTCAAACAATATATCCCTTCAAAGCCTTCCAAATATGGCGTGAAAATTTATGCGTTGTGTGATGCAGTTACTTTTTACACCCACAATATGGAGATCTATTCTGGAAGGCAGCCCCAGGGAGGTTATGAACTAAGTAATAAACCATCCAATGTCGTCAAAAGATTGTCAGAACCTATTTATGGAACAAGAGGAAATATTACGGCGGATAACTGGTTTACAGACGTGAAGCTGGTTACTGAGCTAAAGAGTAACAAATTGTCGTATGTTGGCACAATAAAAAAAAATAAGAAAGAACTGCCAGTAGATCTTTTAAATGTGAAAGCATGACCTCTACATTCGAGTATGTTTGGTTTTGGAGAACACACAATTGTTTCTTATGTACCAAAGAAGAATAGAAATGTACTTGTTATATCTTCCCAGCATTACGATGATGCCATAGACCATGAGACAGGAGAAGCGGCTAAACCATAAATGATCACATACTATAATAAGACCAAATCAGTTGTCGACGTTGTCGACAAGCTCTGCGAGTCTTATAACGTTGCCAGGAACACACGCCGCTGGCCAATGGTAGTTTTTTTGCCATGTTGAATGTTGCAGGCATAAATGCTCGTGTTATTTCAATAGGAAATGGACAAGAGTGTACGCGACGTCGTCTTTTTCTTCGAAAACTTGGTCATGAATTAGCCTTATCGCAACTGCAAAGAAGAAGTCTCAGGACACAAGGCTTGCTACGTTCTCTTTCTGAAGGTCTTAGAAGATTCAGCCCAACTGTACAACCTGACGGAGAAGCTAGAGCAGAGGATATGGATGATATAGCACCTCAAGGGAAGCGTCGTCCCTGCACACTGTGTTATACATCACGGAAGACCAGATTAACTAAAACCAGTTGCAAAAATTGTAAGCAATACATTTGTGGCAAGCATACAGTTCCAGTATGTACATCGTGTCACCCTCGGTTACAAGAACAAGAAGACTCAAGTGAAGGCTAAGTGTATGGTGCCTGCAGTGAAGCAATCAGAATGTTTATTTTCTTTATTTGAATTTTTTAGGAAAAAAGATTTAATTTTTTTGTGACATAAAAACACAACATTTTATTTTTGTTATCCAGCTAAACTAAAAATAATTGTAGTATGTTTTTAGTTAGGTTTTATTTCTAGTTTGTAGGTATCTACCATTTTTGTAAATACATGAATGTTATAAATTTCTACTAAAAGAATAAATTATAAAAATATAAAAAACAAAACTAAAACCTCAATAATCTGGTGTCATATTACTCATCTTTATATTTATGTATCAAGGAGATACATTGCGACCTGGTTAAAACTGGTGGTTTCGGAGATTTTAAAATAAATATTTTGGTGCCTTAAAATATTGACACTTAAGTTATAATTAAGTAGCATATAATCAACTGCATATGTATCAGGTATAATCTACAAATAAATTTGATACAAAATCTTCATTACTTTTATTGTAAATTTGAGTCAAAATTAGATTGTATCATTTTGACACACTGCGACATATTTTATACAAAATAAGGTTGCGACCGACACAGGGTTAAGGATATTTATGTTTATGAAAAACCGATTTTTTAAAAAAACTTTAAACACCGCGTATCTGAGAATCGAGACAACTCATGTTCATACGAACTTTTTTTCTTAAAATGACCTAAGGAATTACCTCCTGGAGTTACGTACCGTAGTTAGGAAACACCCTGTATATAAAGTTAATTTAATAGGGTTTGATTGTAACGTCATTTTCTTGATATTCCTTTTTAGTTCATAAAAAACGTAGGCAATAAAAGATTTTAATATAAAATGACTGTCTCTTCTACAGTTTTTTATCTGTTCGTTAATGTCAGTATCAAAATAATATTTTCATTTATTCGAAAATACCGCTATATAATTAACAGGCTCAATTATTAATTTTAAATGTGCTGGCATTTTTTGAGTTGGAAAAACAGCAGCCTAGAGAAGGGTTATCAATTGAGTACAATATTGTACTAATGAGGGCGTAGGAGGCATTAAAAGTAAGTCAAACTATTTTGTCTCGCATTAAAAAAAATGAGTTCAATCAGACGAATCATATTCCAGCAACATATAAGAAAAAATATCGAAATACACAACTAAAATTTTTGATATTATGAAGAATAAATTTAGGGACACCATTTATATGACGTACGTTAAAAAGGAATACGTTACAATGGCCAGTTTACACAAGAAGTTAAATGAAGACTTCAGATTTTTTTATAATTCCATTTCTTCTCTGCAAAGTTGGTCCCGTTGTATAGGATTCAGATGGAAGAAAACTAGTAACCGAATATACAGGGTGTCCATCTATAAAGTATCACATTTTAACAGGTTGTAACTCAAAAACGACTAAAGATATTAATATGCGGTTTTCACTGAATTTCTTAAAATTGCTTCAAGTCTCAATAATTTTTTGAAAATAGTAAAAAAAAAGTTTTTTCCAATTCAGATTAAAGGCTTAATTATTTCAAATAGAACACCCTGTATTTCTAACACTCATTTAGAAGCCATATCCTCCCACTTTTTAAAAACGTATAATTTGTAATAATCTTTCAGAACAAACAACAACAACAACTAATCTACATTAATTTTATTAGAAACAGTTTTTTCTTGGAAGAAAAATGGTTCATAAATGTTTTTGACGCACCACACCATAAATTTAACTTAGGGGCATGTCTTTCAAACTCGTTGTAAGCTCTAGGTTTTTATCACCCGAAATTTACAGGTGAAACATTGCTTCACCTGACATTTTTTGACAAAAGTGTCATATTATTAATTATTTACGTGATTCAAAAATGTTTACCCAAAGAGAAAAGGCGCAGTCCGTTTTGTTCTACCCTAATACTAATTCAACTACAATAACAAGAAGAAGATTCAGAACAATTTTTGAAAGAAATCCACCTACTCGAAAATCAATCCTAAGCTGGGTAAGAAAATTTTCAGAAACTGGGACAATGGAAAGGAAAAAAAGACAAAACAGAGACTCTGAAAACAATCTTTTAAATGATATTTTATGGGTCAAAGAAGTTTTAACAATAAATAATAATAAAATATCTGTTAGAAAAATCGTCCAAGTCTTAAACATGTAAAAGAGTAAGGTACATAATCTTTTAAAAGTAATTAAGTTTAAAGCGTAGAACATACAACCTTATCAAAATCAAAAAATTGAAAATCATGCTATTGAAAAGAGATATACCATGTAAAACATTATTAGATCTGTTTAGAAATCAACTAAGTGAAAGAGTAAACAAACATAACCGAAGGATTTGGGGTGACAAAAATCCTAGACCTTACAAGGAGTTTGAAAGAGATGCCTCTAAGTTAAATGTATTATAATATGCAAAAATTTATGGACCCTTCTTTTTCCAAGAGAAAACTGTAACTGTAAACAATTTTATTATACAGATATTTTTTTGTACCCTAAACTGGAACAAAAATAAATACGCATGATGTATATTTTCACCTCACTTTTCGGTAGGGAATTCATAAAACACAACTTTTGAAACAACTCGATAGGTCGAGTTGGCCCCATCGAATGGGCTCCCTATCCTTCTGATTTAACAGTACCCGATTTTTTATATGGGGGTATATTAAGGAAATGTGCTATAGTCCTACTCCTGCAAATTTAAATGAACTCAGAAGTTACGTAATTAACATTTTTAATACAATTATTGCAGAACTGCTCCAAAATGCCTTTGTCAATTTTCTTTTTTCGCCTACGTACATGTACTGAAGAAAATGACGGTCATATTCAGCAGGTAATATATTAGTTTATTAATTTAATTAATGCGTTTGTTCAGCGGTATCTAATAAAATTAATGTAGATTAGTTGTTGTGTCTGTTTTTTTTTGTTCTGAAAGGTTCTTGCCTATGTTGTTACCAAGTGTCATTAATTAATTAATTCAGATTAAGGGCTTATTTCAAATGGAACACCCTGTATCTTTAACACTCATTTAAAAGTCTGATCCTTCCCCTTTCTAAAAACGTATAATTTGTTATATACATTAATAAAAGCTTTTCTTTAATATATATATATATATATATATATATATATATATATATATATATATATATATGTATGTATGTATGTATGTATGTATGTATGTATGTATGTATGTATATATATATATATATATATATATATATATATATATATTAATAGAAGCTTTTCTTTAAATAATTTTTTAAATATTTTTTATTTTCATTCATTCATTTCAGTTTAGTTGCCTATAAAATTGTTTACATAGAGTTAGTTCGAATGGTTTTTTGTGTGCTTTTGACATAAATAAATAAATAAAAACTTTTTCAGGTGGATATACCGACCAGCACGGCCAGCCTACCGGTCCAGGAGGCGAGTCAGCCGGACATTTGCGACGGCGTGGACTTCCTCACGACCCAAAAACCTTCTGCGGAGAGACCGAAAAGTCTGAGCGCCCTGGACGATAACTACAGCTCGACGGATTCCACGTTGAAGGCCAACAGTAGCGGCGCCATGTGCAACACCAGCGAACATCTGTCTTTGACATCGACTCTCAACGACCAGAGGACGATAAGTTCGAACCAGAGTTCGGGGTCGAATATTCAGTACACGGCTAGTTTATGTTCGGCACCGTATCACTATATTGAGAACTCGGAAAAGTTAGTATTTATAGGTGAACAAATATTTTTTTTGTGTCAATATTTGTTCCGACTTCAGCAAGTCTTTTTACCTTACTTAGATTGGGTGACTTCTTACATTTGTGATTGAAAGGAAATTGTCGTTATCAACGGCTATTTTTTATAATATATATTAATGATATTAGCAAGTTTCTTAAATGGCAGTTATATTTTACATGCAGATGATCTTACGGTATGTGTTCAAATAGAGATCCCAGCAGATTGTCGTAGCTATAGGAAGATCTAAAAAGGCTACTTGTTTATTATAATAAAAATAGTTTCTAAGTTTGGATAAATGCTTCTCAATTTCCCTTTCAGAAAATATTCATTTTTATTCAGTTTGATAATATAGGCAGTGGATTCTAAAAACTGTTAGTTAATTTCTTTATTTAGCGTAAATGACAATTTACATTTTTAAAGCATAAAATTCTAAACAGGGGCGTGCAGTCCATGGAAGCAAGGGAAGCAGTGCTTCCCCAAAAAAAAAATTACAAAACATCTTCTAAAATGTAATTTTTGAAATAGGAAACCATTAATTTAGTTTATATTAAAAATGCTAAAATATTATCTTAATTATCAAGCCCATCATAACTGCGGCCTTGGCTCCGACCCAGCCATAATAGAATATCGAATAGAACCTTTACGGGCCGTTAGCTTCTCTGCAGCCAAGTCCTGTATGCTTGATTTCCTGTGAATCGAGCCGGAGGTTATTGAACTTTCCTGTTTGCAATTTTGCATTTCAGTCGCGTGCTTTAAGTGGTGGCGGAAGCTATCGTTGGAGTATGTTCTTTGTTTGAACGGCTATCCGTGTGTTGTGTGATACGTACGTCGCGTCGTGCATGGTGCGATATGGAAGACAATAATAGGGACGTGGATATGCAAATAACGTCAACTTCGGCTGTCGGTACTAACGTTGAAAATGTTGGAGAATTTAGTAAGAAGAGTGTGTGTGAATGTGTGTCTTAATAAAGGGATTTTCAACATTAAACTTCGCTGATAAGCTTCAAATAATTTCCAAAAGAAGGGCAAAACCGCCTATGAAAAATTTAACCACAAAAATGAAAAACCGCATTAGACATTTTTATCCGGAGAAACAATACGAACAATTTAAATGGCTAACAGGGTGTGAAAATATAAGTAAATTATTTATTGGCCATGTTTACTTTTTGAAAATGAAAATATCTGGAATAAAACTGTTTTTTCCGATTTAAACAATTTCCATAAAGCTGTAAAAAAGACACATTAAATCAAAAGCGCATTTGCAGGCCGTCATAAAAGAAAAAGTCTTCGGCAAAACCAGCATTGAACACGATCTTAATAAACAGTTGGAAATTTGTCACCGCCAATACAATGAACAGTCGATAAAAATAGGCAAATGTTAAGAAGACTTATTGATGTTGTTTGTTTTCTCGGATAGCACGAATTGGGATTTAGAGGTCATGACGAAACAAGGGTTTCTTTAAATAGAGGAAATTTTCAAGATTTACTTAGTTTAATGGTTAAATATGAAGATTGCTTAAAAAATCATTTAGAGCAGTCTAGCGTTTGTTGCGGAAGGTCGAATCGAATCCAGAATGATTTAATTTCCTCTGTTGCAACCATTATTCTAAAAAGAATTTAGCAGGAGATTGGCGAGGCGCGGTTCATTGCTATTGTTCTGGACGAAATAATTGATATCACTAATTTTAGTCAATTATCTATAGTAATACGCTAGTCAAGTCAAAGTCAAGTCAAATATAGGTTGAATATCAAAAGATGAAAATCTCATTGACAAAGCAGAACTTAAAATAAAAAATTACAATCTAATTAAATTAATTATTTAGAGATATACGACTATAACAATCTATCCATTCAGTAGCAATCTTCACAAATACACTAAAACACGGGACAATCTTTACAAATACACTAAAACGTCATTAAATAAAAATTAGTTTAGCATATAATAAAAACCTGTACAAAATAAAATATGTATAAAATAAGATCTAAGAATGAGATTCAAATATTAAGCTTATTAAAAACAACATAGAAAAACAGTACCATTAAAATGAATCATTAAAATATTCTGTCAGTGAATAGTAAGGTCGACTCGATTAACTTCCTTTTTAAATTTCCTAAAAGGGTCAATTTTCTTATAGCCTTCGGAAGGTGATTAAATATTTTTTTCCCATTATATATTACCGAATTCTTAACTAAAGTGGAAGTTGGTATAGGAAGCGCTGTTATGTGGGTATTGCGAGTCATGTAAGCTGGTGTGGTTTGAATTTCCTCTCTAAATTTTTTAAAAATCAGACTGGCTGTCTCGAGAATAAATATACTTGTAAGTGTCAGTAATTTATTTTGAATAAATAATGGTCTACAAGAGTCTCTTGGTTTCACTTGTAACATGAATCGCAATGCTCTTTTCTGCAAAAGAAAAATTATGTTAAATAAATAACCTGGACAAGATCCCCAGAAACATATACCATATCGCAAATGAGATTCTATCAGAGCAAAGTAAACATTTCTAGATGTTAGTAGATCCATTTCACGAGCTATAACTCTTAATGCGAAGCATCCTCTGTAAAGCTTTGTGGACAGTTGTGAAACATGTTCAAATTTTTATTTTTCGTCAACAAACAAACCCAAACCATTTTACACAGCATATCTACTCGTCATTCATTACCACATCCTCCAACTGACACTTAAAACTTACAATATTTGTCTTCGATATATTAAGGGTAAGATAATTAGCATCAAACCAGTTTTCAAGTTTCACAAGATCGTAAGTAATATTGTTTTCCAACAGATCAGGAGACTTGAAATGCCACAAAACAGTAGCATCATCAGCAAACATTGTAAAGGATCCAGATATATCTAAATTTGCTAAATCGTTTATATATATGAGAAACAGTAGAGGTCCAAGGACGGAACCTTGAGGTACTCCAGAACTTATTGATAATTTTGAGGATCTCTCATTATTAAATGTCACCGATTGATGACGATGTGACAAATAAGACTTTAACCACTTTAAGACTGTGCCTCTAAAACCATAAATTTAAAGTCAAAATAGCTCCTACTAGGTGGAACTATAATGGAAGACTTGTAACAGTATCTGAAAATTGTGAATCACTGATTGAACTATTTGAGAATATAATAGAACATAATGAAACATGGGACTCAAAAGCAATAAATAGTTCGAGGGGGTTTGGACTGTTTGAAACGAGATTTTAGTTTTAATTATTTGTTGAGCATATTTTCAGAAATATTTCCATTCTCGGACAATCTTTTTAATATATTACAAAGTAAAACAAATGATATTGCTTTTTGCCTAAAAAAAAGTGGCCATTATGGCCAGTTCTTCGACCGAATGTTACTGCGATCTGAACTAAAAGTGATTTACGAAACTGATGACACCAGCGCAATATACAATACAATACCTACCACAAGTTCATCAGTAGAACGCAATTTTTCAACACTTAAACGTATAAAAAATTTCGTGAGAAATTCAACGGGGCAGGAGAGACTTTCGCATACATCGCTGTTGTCCATTGAAAATAAACTTCTCCAAAATATGTCAGAGCATTGACGTTTTTATGATGACGTCATTGACGAATTTGCAAAAAATGATCGAAAAATCGAATTGTATAGTTTCTAAATATTGCTTCCCTTTTTTAAAATTTCACCGCACGCCCCTGATTCTAAATATTATAGACCAGTGCTGCCAATCTCAAATTTCGGATTGTACGGGGTGTGTTTGTGAATTACCCACTTTTACCCGCAGCCCAATTTCTAATTACCCGCAATTTTACCCACACGAATGAAATTAGAATTTAAAGTATGGAATTGATGCAATTATAAAATTTTATTAATTCATTGACAATCATAAAACTAATTTCAAATGAATTATTGTGGTCGATGTCGTTTCGAGGAGCCATAGGTCGAACGAAAGGTTAATTCGCATGGACCACACCAACGTTGCTAACATTTTCATTGGGATAATGGGATACCATACCAAAGCACATGAATATGATAAACCTATTTTGTGTATCTCAATAATTGTACATTTAAAAGAAACTTTTATTTTAATAAAAAAAAAAAACATCGTTTTATATAGTTAAAAATATATTTTGTTTACGCAGCTAAAGTAGATACATAGTGCAAATACAAATAGCTTATGAAAAATTAAAATAAACCATATAAGTAGCTAAATACCCAAGTATGATTAGGGACTTTAATACTTTTATTAACCATTTATCCATAATGTGTTAGTACACTACCACAAACTACAATATAAACAACGTGATGAATATATTATATAAAATTAATCAAATATGAATAGGACCTATAAACACGATATCACGAAATGCTTACACCACTTACACCTTGTTTCAACAATAGTAGGTATTAATAAAGAAAAGAAACCATCAGCCTTCGAGTCAAATTAATATTTTTAACTTAGTTTAATAAAAATCGGGAGAATGAACGAGAACGACAAATGACGAAATAGAAATTCAACTACAACAATAGCATACATTTCTAGAATGCTTAGAGTCTTACCTAGTTACCTATGCCGCACAAGCGCATGTTTTGGCTGTAGAAAGAGATGGAAATGGAAGAGGCATTATACACTAACATACGTAACAAAGGCAAAAAGTGGCCTCTTTTAGCAGTCTAGAGATTTACGTCGATGAGTACAACCGACAACAGTGCATTTCGACGTTGCTATGAGTATCTGAAAAGAGAAATTACAAACACACAAAATTAAATTAAAACCTGGGATTTTTGCTTGTGGCTTAGATTCCTGAATTACCCGCTTTTACTCGCACGGAAATTCTTACCCGCAAAGGTGAGCCAATTACCCGCAAAACGGGTAATTACCCGCACATTGGCAGCACTGTTATAGACTACTCTAAACTAGCTCCAGAAACCATACTTTTGTGTTGTGTTCCTTATCAGCTTTTAAAATTGATTCATAGATAATCTCTTAAGTTATTTTTAAATTTTTTTATAAGGTTTGTGAGACTTTATAATAAATGGTAGTTATTATATTAAATCGACCCTTTATGAAAAATTTACTTATAAGCAACCTTTTTAAAAACATAATTTAAATGTAAGTCTTTGTTTTGCCTTGTTTGGTAATTATGTTCTTCACAGTTTTCATTTATAAATGTTCTTAGATTTTCGGGCAATAAAGTATTTTTTACTTTATAAAGGAAAATTTGAACTAAATAAAAATTAAATTACGAATATTTAATAATTCTAATTTTCTTAACATTAAAGTAATTTTTGTATATTTATCACAAAAAATCCGGATGACTTTTGTAAAATTTCTTATTTATCAAATATTTCTTCGTTTGGCAAATACAAAAATGAGAACTACAAAGAAAATGTGGATAGATAATGGTATTATCAATAATTTGTTTTGGAGAAAAAACTTAAATTTGTCGAAATTCTTTTAAAATATCCAATTTTACCAGCAATTTTACTAATAATCTTTTCAAAATGTAAGTTAAAATTTAATCTATCATATTTAATTATACCTAAATATTTAAAGGATTTTACTATTTCCAAATTTGACTCTTAATGAAATATACATGTTATTAGTGTTTTTTTTTACCCAAAACCATGTATTATGTTTTAGATACATTTTAATTTATTTACTTTAAGCCAATTTGATAAAACATTTAGAACTGAATTAAAAAACTCCTAATATGTTTCTATCTTGTATAATAATTAATAAATAAATGAAATATCATTTATATATAAAATAAAAAGTAATAGTCTCAAAATACTACCTTGAGGAATACCTATATCAATACATTTTTCACTCGAAATTTCATTTGATACTCGTGTTTTCTGATATCTTATTACTCAAGTAGTTTTTAAACCAATTTAGCCTATTATTCTTTATCCCATATTTGTATAAATTTATTTAATAATCTTTCCCGGTCAATGGTTTCAAAAGCCCGTTTACAGTTTAAAAAACTGCTATTATTGCTTCATTCATTGCCAAGCTGCTTCTCCATTTTTCAGCTACGAACCTCAGTGCTGTTTCGGTCGTATGTTTTTTTCTAAAACCAGCTTGATGTTGTACCAGAATGATTATGACAAAGATGTTGGTCTTATTTTATACAACAATTCGTCCTTTTTTGTTTACATTTTGACAAAATTATTTGAAAAAAATTATTGCAGTAGGCTAGTAGGATGTTGGAATTTATTACTAGAAGTTGTAGGATTTTCAGAAGTCCTCAAACGATTTTCTCATATTTTGAATTTGAAAAAAATATGAAATCCTTATTCTAAAATATACATAAATTGATTTCAATCGATTCAAAATAATTTTTTGAAAGGATTTAACTTACAATGCAGGTTCAACAGTGCATTTAAGTCCAATAGCTCGGTTATTGTGGGAATTAGAAGAAAAATTATACGAAAGTTGTAGGGACTGCTGGGAGCTACAACCTAAAATTATTTTCGAGTATACAGGGTTGAGGATAAGTTTACCACAAACCAAACATTTTTTTTAAATGGAATACCCTGTATATTCTAATTTCAGATTCTCCCTTTTTGGCCAGCCACCCAATATAGGGTTTGTGGGGTCTATACAGATTGATTCAAGATTTATGGCCACTTAGTAGCATGGTAAAAACTTCCAAATGTGGTCTTCTTCCAACTGCGGCATTTTTCTTTAGTGTCTTTAATAACGGTATACAGGGTAAATAAAAATCCTGGATGCAAATTTTCTCAAATAATTTAAATGGAACGCCCTGTATATTATTATATTTTCAGGTTCTTCGCTTTTTGGCCATTCACCCAATATAGATTTTGTGGGGACTACAGGGTCGTTTATTTATGACCACTTTTCGAAAATATTAGAGGAACAGGGTCTTCCATTGAGGAGGAAAAGCGGTGTATTTTTGACAGCCCCGTATTTCTAAAGAAATTCAAAATAGCCAATCGATGTATTTTAGCTCGGAGAATTCGAAAATCGTAACAAAAAACAATAGAATGAGAAACAAACAACTTATGCCCAATTTGCGTCTTTTAAACGGAATATTACATTTTTGGATTCTATGGTCAATTCTAAGTGTTTTTAATAAGGGTACTATATGTCTATCTTCAGCTATTTTTGATTTTTTGATGCAAAATTGACATTTTTGCTGTATTCCTGTCTTAGTTTTTGTTAAGCTATCTTATGATGCCAGTCAAAAAAAAAACGGAAATTATTTTGCTACCTATTTAATTGAATCGATCGATCATTTCATAATATCCACCAGTTTTTTATTACTAGATCGTTGCAATACTATCATTTGTATTGATTGTATTGAAATTTTTGGATTAAACCATTTTTTATTAGTAATAATTTTTATTTTTTGAAATTTTAAGTTCTTTTGACCCATACATGCTGGTGTGAATAAATATAAAAACAAAATAGATGTTGAAAGAAGAGCACTTTTCAAAATTTTTCCATAAAAAATTAAGATGTCCACCTCTAATATTTTCGAAAAGTGGCCATAAATCTTGAACGACTCTGTATAGACCCCACAAACCTTATATTGGGTGAATGGCCAAAAAAAGAGGAATGTGAAAAGACAACAATATAAAGGCCGTCCCAATTAAATTAATCGAGAAAATTTACATTTGGATTTTTATTTACCCTGTATACCCTTATTAAAAAATACTGAAGAAAAATAACGCAGCTAAAATTATTTATGCTAACGCCATTTAGAAAAATACAGGGCGTCAAATGTACCTCTGATATTTTTAAAAACTTAATAACTTTAATTAATTTAATTAAAAAAAAAAAAAAATTCTGTATAGACCCAACAAACTCTATATTGGATGAATGACCGAAAAGGGAGGAATATGAAAATAAAGCAATATATAGAGTGTTCCGTTTAAAAAATATAAATATAAACTAATTTTAGGTTGTAGCTCTCAGTACTCCCTACAACTTTCGTATATTTTTTTTTTCTAATTCTCAGAATAACCGAGTTATTTAACTTGAACGCAAAATGTACCTCTGATATTTTTAAAAACTTAATAACTTTAATTAATTTAATTAAAAAAAAAAAAAATTCTGTATAGACCCAACAAACTCTATATTGGATGAATGACCGAAAAGGGAGGAATATGAAAATAAAGCAATATATAGAGTGTTCCGTTTAAAAAATATAAATATAAACTAATTTTAGGTTGTAGCTCTCAGTACTCCCTACAACTTTCGTATATTTTTTTTTTCTAATTCTCAGAATAACCGAGTTATTTAACTTGAACGCACTGTTGGACTACCCTGTATGTTGCAATATTTCCTATATAGGACGTAATTTAAGCTTGTTCCTCACCAAATAGATTCTACCCACTAAAGTTCTCAGAAACCATCACTTTTCAATATACCTTTTGGTAAAACAAATTTGGGAAACATTTGCTTAGTAAGTCATATTTTTTAATGGATTGACTTTTCTCGAAAAATTATATTTTAGTCGTTTTGTTCTCTTTAGATATTAACAAAGGTAACATATCGTTGGACATCCTTTCTTGGGAATTTCTGTATTATTTGTAATAAGTAACTTAATGTCAACTGCATAACAAATGTATTTATTTTAAATGAAACGTAGGTCACTTTTAATGCTTTTTGAGACTAAGAATTATTTTTGATAATTTGTCATTATCGTCACATTTCAGGTTAAGTCCGACGGACCTAAGTCTGAGTGAAGTGGTGCATAGTTCCACAGAAAACTTATCGACCAGCCAAACATCCATCAGTACTCCCATCACTCCTTCAAAGAATAGCCTAAGTCCTAATGTAAGTCCAACCACCACAGACAGCAAAAATATGAGCAACGAAAATCTTCTAAGTAGGGATAATGACGTTTGGAGTGTTTCGAGGCCTGCCAGCATCAACCTGATCGATTTTAGTCCTCAGGAAGGACCGAATAGTCCCAGCAGGTGAGTTGTTTACTTACAATATTGGAGAACACAGTTTTTATTATTTGTATTCTGCAGTTATTTTATTTTATTTTAAACAATATACCGGATACCCCATTTTACTATATTTCAAATTAATAAATAATAACAACAAATTATAAATATCTATATATCTAGTAATATTCGCAACATATCACAATACAGAATGGTTAAATTGGTTTCGAAAGACATTGGGCGAGCTTCCGAAAGGAGCAATATCAGGGTGGTTATTTAGATATGCTAATGACCGAGTTATTGGAGAGTTAATGCCATAGTTTGTGCGGTAAACTGGGACATGGACAATTTCATTCATTCTAAGCTTTCTTGCAGGTATTTTAATTTGAATTTGATTGATAGGGACAATCTATGTATCCGTTAATTAGTCCTTGGACAAAACGCCAAGAATAAAATAAAAACCCCCAGATCTTTAATAACATTAACAGTGTTTAGGGCTTTATCATCGATCCGATACTCGAACTCTATATGACGCTTGTGCTTAAAAAAACTAATTAGTTGCATGTAATGATAGACAGTTCTTCAACTCGAAACAACTTAAGATCATCAGCATAAAGTAAGAAATGGCAGCCTGTTAAACATGAATCAATATCCACGAGAAATAAATTAAACAGTCCCCCCTGTGGAACTCCTGCTGTTACATTAATTCATTGAGACTCAAAACTACCCACAGAGAGAGTCAGCTTTCTCTGCGACACACCAACGTGCCACCTTAACCACCTGAGAGAAAGGTCATCAACTCCCAGAGCTTGTAATTTGGCTATAAGTAAGTCATGGTTTACTCTGTCAAATGCTTTGGAGAAGTCAGTATAGATTCAACAGAACGGTCTCATAGGACATCAAATTTGAAGTGGTTGATCGGCCACTGATAAAACCATGTCGAAAATCACAATTTTACACAATAATTATTTACACACCCTCTATCCCCTGATTTAAAAAAAGGAATCATGAAGCTCTCTTTCCACACTCCAGTAATCTCACCTTTAACCAGTGACTTGTTAAACAAGAGGCATAATGGCTTAGATACGTTAAATCTAAGATTAGATAACAAATATTCGGGTATTTCATCTGGACCTTATGAAACTTTTAGAGGTAAGTTAGAAATACGTTCGAAAATAATTACTCTTTTTAATATCGTAAGTTGGCGTCACAGCAGTTTCGTTAAAATATACCTTAGAAAAATATTCTGAAAATAAATCTGCAATGCCCTGACCATCTCCTGCAGTTTTATCATTATAGAACATACAATTAGGGAGCTCAAATGATTTCCGATGTGAGTTTACATGATTCCAAGAGTTCTTTGGGTCTTCAGACAAACTATTCTCGGCTCTAACTATAGAGTTATTACAGTGTCTATGAGCTAAAGATTTACATTGTGACCTAAACATTGAAAACCTGTCATAATCTCTCTGAAGACCACTGAAAATATATTTTTTGTGTGCAGGTTTTTTTTCAGTTATGTGTAGGCATAGGATATATATGCATTTGGATGAAAGCATATGCAAATGCATATTTTGGCAATTTTTGTATTTAGGTGCATATTTTGCATATATTCTAAATTTTCTGAATATATTTTTTTAAAATTGTTATAGGTACCCAAGAAAACATCTGTGATTTAAAAACTATGGATTTACCACGAAATTACAATCATAAATACGCACGTTTTAAGATTGTTACAAATGATTTCAATTCAATTCAGTTAGTTTACACATTGTGTAAACGGTAATAGTTACGACAAAAAGTTAAATACAAAAGTTGTTTGGATTGAATTAAATTTTTATTTTATTTCACTTTTGTTTATACAGGGTGTTCCGTTTTGACGTGACACATGTCAACTTTCTTAATTTAAATGGGAAATCCTATATATTATTACATGTTTCGATTCTACTGTTAATTTGCGAAAGTTTTTATAATAACATCTATATTTGAATTCTTTATCGTTTTTGAGTAAATTGAGTTTTTAGAATTTTTTTTTAAAAAACATATTTTAAAAAAAAAAAAATTTACCTATAAAACTTTAATGGAACTGACTAATATCCTAAACTTACATTACTAAGGGGTCAATTCAACGAGTTTCCATGCTGGTCTTACCAATTAATGTACAGGGTGTTAAAAATGCAGAGCAAAACAAACAGAACTTTAAATGTAAAAATCTTCTGTTTTTCAAATGGAACACCCTGTATATTTTTATTTCATCTGATTCAGCGTTCAATTACCTATCATTACTCATAAACTATACCTAAAATGAACAGTTTCGATTTTATTAGCCGTTTTCTGATTTATCCCGGAATTTTGCCAGTAAATGAGATCAGAAACTAAAAAAATCAAGATAGGCTTAGGAAATAACCTAATGCAATTGTTGACTTAAGTTGACATTTGCTCTGTTTGTCGTTGTTGTCAAATTTTTGCTGTGAAATTTGTTAAAAAATGACTTTGTATAGTTTAGATGAACGTTTGAAATTATACAACTGTTTCATAAAAAATAATAAGTCCAGGGTTAGCCCTTAGAGAATATTCGAAGGAATATCCTAATAATCGAGTTCCCTCCAGGACTATATTTTTCGAATTGTGCGTGATTTGGAAAATGGACTCCTTAAAAACTCTAGAGAAAAATCGTCCCAATTTTGACCTCACTGAGGAAAAACAACTGGAGATTTTTCTTTATTTCGAGGAAGATGACGAAAGATCCCAAAGACATGCTGACAGAGACATTGCAGGTGTCAGTAGAGGAAGTATTCAAAAAACACTGCAGGTGAATGGTTATCATCCTTATAAATTTCTTCCAACTCAATTATTATCACAATTAGACTTTAGTGAAAGATTGACTTTTTGTTGTGATATTATGGACCGTCAGTTCGAAAATGTGTTTTTTTCAAAAGTGCTTTGGACTGATGAGGCCTCATTTGATACGGTGGGTATTTTTAATCGGAAAAACACTCATTACTGGTCTCAAACTAATAAACATCTAATAAAAGCAATTAAAAAACAAGGCCGTCAAACCGTAAATGTGTGGTGCGGAATTATGTGCGACCGTATTATCGGACCAATATTTTTTGACAGGTCGTTAAATGGCGAAAGATACTTGGAGCTGCTTACGAATGAAATCATGCCCCTTATCAACGACTTGCCAGCAAATATTCGAGAAAATATCATTTTTCAGCAGGATAGCGCCCCTTACCACACGGTTGCACCGGTAGTAAATTTCCTTAATCAACATTTTCCATTGTGGATAGGAAGACATGGTTTAATATCCTGGCCACCACGAAGCCCTGATTTAAGCCCTTTAGACTTATTTTTGTGGGGTGCACTAAAAAATAAAGTTTATAAAAATAGATCTAATAATAGAAATGAGTTAAGAATAAAAATCAGGAAAGAGATCAATAATTTTAATGCATCTAATTCGGTAAGGAACGCTATTCGAAAAATGGAGGCCATTTACACTTCATGTATCGCAATGGACGGTGTCCATATTGAAAATTTTTTATAATCTGTTTTAGTCATGTTTAATACTCAGTTAGTTATTAGTTATACGGTGTGGCGCAAGATATTTTTTGTCTCTCTCTTATTTTCGTAAACATTAAATAATAAGAACATAAATTACATAATATTTCACTTTTATTTGTATTTTCTAACATTATTTATAGTCGCTATCTGTGTTAAGGAAATGAGAATAAGGCTTACTTTACGACATTTTTATTTTAGTCCACTTCATCTGTTTACTTATATTAAAAAAAAATAGTCAAATCAGAAAACGGCTAATAAAATCGAAACTGTTCATTTTAGGTATAAGACATACATATGAGTAATGATAGGTAATTGAACGCTGAATCAGATGAAATAAAAATATACAGGGTGTTCCATTTGAAAAACAGGAGATTTTTACATTTAAAGTTCTGTTTGTTTTGCTCTCCATTTTTAACACCCTGTATATTAATTGGTACCAGCATAGAAACTCGTTGAATTGAACCCTTAGTAATGTATGTTTAGGATATTAGTCAGTTCCATTAAAGTTTCATACGTAAAAATTTTTTTTTTAAAAAATATGTTTTTTAAAAAAAAAAAAGATAATAGAAGAAAATTTGAATTTGATAATTTGTTACATCATATAGTTATAAAATGTAACCACAACTTGTTGAATAGCCTAAACAATAGATTTTAAACAGGTTTATTCTTTAGTTAGTTTGTTTAGTTAACTATATATTAAAATTTTATTTAAAAAAAATACTTTTATTACATAGTTGTATTAATGTAATAAATACTGGTAAAAATAGCGTCTTAAGGATAAGTGTAAATAATATAATATTTTAATTACTATACTTTGCTTTATTTCTGTTTTTTGATCCGATAATAAATGCATTTTTAAGTGCATATTTTCCCTTGTTTCGGAGCATATTTACATGCATATTTTTAGATTTTTAAATGCATAAGTATCCTAAGCCTATATGAGTCTTCTCAATTCAGCTGTGAAGTAATTATTAAAATTTGAGCTTTTATAATATTTTGTAGGTACAAATTTAGAAATAGCCTCATATAGAATGTTGTAAAAGAATGAAGTACAGGGTGTCCGGATTTGGTTGCAAAAGCAGGGTATCTCGCTTATTTTTAAAGATAGAACCTTGCGATTTTCACGAACCTGAGCTAATTTTTTGTGAAACTCATGAAGCCGTAAACAAAATTTTCATAGCCTTCTTCGTTTATGAGATACAGGGCGAAATAGAAAATTTTGCATTTTGGGACCCCCCTCGTATCTCGGTTATCCTTTAACTTAACGCAAAGGGAAAAATTGCTGCTTATGCAGTTTTTTACGCTGGATCCAGTGGCGTAGTCATATTTTTCATTTGAGTTGTTATTTTTTCGATATGACCCAAAGTTTTGTTTTTTTAAATGGGACACCCTGTATATTTGTCCAGAAATTGACTTGTCCTTTTAAAAGTTTCTCAAAAATATATAATAGTATGGGTCTATTTTAATAAACAACAACAAAAATCCTAATTTTTATAATAATCATCCCAAATTTTGCAGTAGGCCATGCAAAACGATGCCGTTTTCTTTTAACAACTCAAATGAAAAATATGACTACGCCACTGGATCCAGCGTAAAAAACTGCATAAGCAGCAATTTTTCCCTTTGCGTTAAGTTAAAGAATAACCGAGATACGAGGGGAGTCCCAAAATGCAAAATTTTCTATTTCGCCCTGTACCTCATAAACGAAGAAGGTTATGAAAATTTTGTTTACGGCTTCATGAGTTTCACAAAAAATTAGCTCAGGTTCGTGAAAACCGCAAGGTTCTATCTTTAAAAATAAGCGAGATACCCTGCTTTTGCAACCAAATCCGGACACCCTGTACATTCATCAATGTTTTTATTATGAAATAAAACATCCCACTGCACACCTGCCATTGAACAATCCATACTCAGTGTTTTTAAAATCCCTGTACGAATTTTGGAATTTTAATTTTTTTGTTATAATAAATTCAATCTCGCAGGTGTATGCATTGTGATGATGGCTAAAAAGAAGCAAATCACTGGTCATATTTACGGCCATATGTTTAAGATGGCTAAATATAAAGTCTAAGTAAACATTACAGTTTTTGGGAGAAGTAACAAGTTTTGTACCTTAAAATGCAATCTTCGTTTATTTTTTTGGTGTCAGTAATTAAAAGATTCCGGTTTATTATTTTTTTTTATTTATACAGTTGCAATTAATTTTGATATTTTGAATATTATTTCGAAACTAACGTTAAGAAGCTCTAGATGATAGCATTAATAAAAATTAATTCCCATTCCAGATCTAGTTCGCAAAATGACAAAAGAAAATCGGACGAGACGGAGTCCTACGACGAGAACGCCATCTACCAGCAGGTCAAATACTTCCGCAGGTCGATACACGAAGTTAACGCTTTGCTGGATCTGGAGGCTTCCGAAAAGTCTCCAAAAAGCGAAAGTGTCGATAGTGTTGAAACGGAAATTACAGAGGGCGCCCCGGAAAAAGAAGAAGATGAAACAAACTTTGACTCGTTGGAGCACGATATCGGCCATGTCTACGAGAATCTTGAAGGAGAGAGTTTGAGGCAGGACGACAGTTGTTCGGGGAGCGGAAATGTCGATAAGACTGATGAAACTGATGTTTCGAAGCTAAACGTTAAGGAGGACTCTGCCGATTCCATGGAGAGGTTTAACGTGAAAGACTTGAAGAGCAGGTTCGAGGAAAAGAGTGGCAAGGTTGATGTTGCGGTTAAGTGTAACAGCATTGTAAGTATATATTTTTTTTATTTATAGTTCGTTTTATTCCATAGTTCTGCTTTTTTCTTGGGTAATTTTAAATGCCTTATAAGTTCACTTAATTCATTTTGACTTATTTTGTGACATTGGGCAGCTATGTAAATGATTGTATAACCATGGATTTATATATCCAGAGCCAACTGAGACTTTTGCAAGACAGAATGTTATTTAGTATAATAAAATAAGTAAGATTTTGCTATTTTGATATTGGAAACATTTTTGCTGATCCCCATTGAGAAGATACCATAAAACTTTAGATACAAAAGTCAAAGGTAGGGATTCGCGAGACCACGAGACTAGTCTCGGTCTCGGTCTCGTTTCAAGACCGAAGAAGATTATTTGTTTTGACAAAATAATTCAAAAAATATTTTTGGGGGCAAATTAGTTGATCCAAAAATAATTTTTCTATAATCAATTATATTATACTAGCATTGTTTATGTTCTTATAACAATCATACTAGTGAAATAGGTTTTTCAAAAACGATATAAATAACTATAAAAAGAGAATTTCCCAAATTTAGAAATTTTAGTAGCGAAATTCCACTTCACATGTCGAAAACAGTCAATTGCTACCCTGTTCTCAAAGAGAGACACTTTATCACAACTATACTATATAGGATTTTGTTATTGTGATCTCTATAAATGTATAATCGGTTTTTATTTTTAATTATTGAAAGTAACTAAAATCCAAAAAGTTTTAGTTTTTTGGTTCAATAATTAATAACTAATAGACTGTAACAACTAAAAACATCGCAATATCATATTCTTATATAGTATAGATACGGTTAAGTCTCCAACAGACGAAGTAATTGTGGTGATTTTTGTTTAAAAATTTTCCGACTTAAAATAAACAGAAAATTGTTAAAAAAAATCAGCGAAAAATCGCTTCGATGGCTTGCTAATTAAAGAAGGTACGTGTTTTATAGAACAATATTTTTGTACTGATTTTGTTTGTATTTGAAAATAATGGACAATATAAAATTTTTAACTAAATATGTGTATAATAAAAATAATACATATACATACGGACAAGATTTTCAACAAACAAAACACAAAGTAGAATTTGGCTTGGGATTTTAAATAGATTATCAATAAAGCTAATTCAACTATTACGCTTAAAAAATAACGAACTGTTCTAATAAGAAAGTAAAAATTTAAATTTTTAATATAATTTCTAATATTTCATTATAAGCATATTTTTAGATTTTATTTCAACCTATATAATAAACATAAAAATATTAAAGATAATTTAAACTAATATTTTATAATTTCATTTTTCAATTTTACTTTTATACCATGATTGAATGCATAATAAGCATTTGTTTGAAGTTTCATTTAACATGCTTCTTAGTTTTGTATTAATTAACCCTGTTTGTGAAAATAAACGCTCTACTGCTACAGAAGTCGCTTGTATAGACAAAAGATCTTTTGCCATTTTGGCTAAATTTGGAAATTGTTTATCGTGTGCTTTCCACCATTCTAAAATATCTGTACCCTTTGGAGCGCGCTTTAATTGCAAATATTCTATTATTTCTTTTCTCCAATTTTCGGAATCACTTTTTTTTTCAAATAGTGATGTATAATCGATGTCATAGTTATCATCGCTTAAGAAACTTGATATTATTGGTGATTCAGCAGGCACAATATAATATTTATCCCTGTACATTTTCTCAGAAAAGGCTACAGGCGAAAAATTGAACAAGTAGATATTTGTTTAATAAATAAATTTACTTTTAAAATCTACTCCACTTTTAAAATTTATAGTTAATTTACCAAAGAACAAAAATAGTTGATTCACAAGTAGTATTATGAACCATAGCCGCCTTTGTGCAAGCACAACGTGCAGACCCCTAAGAATGGTCCTGGTTAAGAAAGTAAATACGCATCAAAGTAATAAAAGTTTGGTTCAAAATAGCAAAGTTTTCAGAATACCTAAGGGTGTTTTACGTGGCCATCGCTCGTTTTCTACCTATTAAATTATAACGTCTGTTCCTAGAATGCCCAGCACGTTGCTTGCATGAGTTCGGCAGCATTATACAGTGTGTCCTTATTTTGTGTTTAATATATCTTATTCCATTTGTATATCTTTCGAAATATCAAATAATTATTGTTCTGTGGATGGTTGTTTAAGTAACTCTAGTGATGTGTGGCCTTTCTGTTGATGTCCAAAGAACAAGGGATATGTGATATTTATTTTGATACACTTACTATTATCCGTATATCTTCATTTACTGATTCCATTTGTTGGCAACATCATTTCGAATTATAGATTTTTGGAATAATTTTTTATATAAATATACCTACATTTTTTCTACTTTACTGAAACGTTCAAACATTGGGTTTTTTTTTAAATAACATCTCGGCGAACAATTATTATTTTTAAAATTTTGTTTTCGAGACCACCGAGACTTCCGATACCGAGACTAAGTAGGTCTCGGTCTCGGTCTCGAAGTATCGAGACCATAAACATTTTCCGAGACCGAGACCGAGAGTCAAAGGATGTTTCTTTTATTTCCTTTTTTTAATAAATAATAGAAAGCGGGAAAATATACATACTTAACCTATATTTTTTTTAAATAGGACACTCTGTATATATTATTTCATCTTCCCTATTGTAAATATACTAGGCTTGATGAATTCCTAAGTCTATTACTAGAATTGTTTCTTCATTTTAGATAAAGGAGAACCCTAAACCAACCCCCTTAAGAAAAACAAGCGTCGCTAGTAGCGACAGCGACAAGAACGTGGACCGGAGTTTGACAGAAACAAACCCGAACAGCATAACTTTAAGTTCCTCAAACCGACTAAGCGGGTTTAACGACACCGAATCGAGCAACAACAAAACCTCCGAAGTCAACAGCCTGACGGAGGAAAATGCCAGCAACAGTATTACCTCGAGTTCGTCGAGCCGGTTTCGGTACATGAACGACAAAGATGGCCTCTTTGAGGACAAGCATTCGTCTGACAGGAGTTCCGCGGAAGAGAACAGCAACATCCTTAACAACTCCTCGACTCCCACGAACCACCGGCTGAGGATATTTTACGAAAAGGACAGTCTTCCGCCGTGTTTGAGGGCTAGGAATCTGAAGAACCAGTTCAAGACGAGGTCGTTGGACGAGGAGGAATTCGAGAAGGAGTGCGGCCTGTCGGAGACCAGTCCTCGTAGAAAGTCGTTGGATGAGAATATAGGGTAAGTTAACGTTTCTATTTATTTATTTATAGGTCATATAGGATACAAACAGGTGTGGGTACCCACTAGAGTATCCACAAAATTTCTTAAATATATTATCTTTCAAATTACAGCTTACTTAATACCAAAACTGTGATTCTAGTCAAATTTTGATAAATTGGAAATTTTAATATACAGAATCTTGGGAGTTTAAATACAGTGCGGAAAAGAGTATGGACTCCCCCTAATAATTTGGTAGTCTATAGGTTTTATGGAAAATGCTCGAACACGTTAATTTAATTTTTTAGTTTCCCAAATTGTGATAAAATTGATTTGTTTTTTTTTTGACATCTGTCAAAAATATGACAAATGTCAGATAATTGAGCAAGCGCCATTTTTAAACGGCTTGACCGAATGGGTCTAAAATCTAGGGACATACTGAGTGAAACCAAAGCTTTTAAATTATGTATCACATGCCATATGTTGCAATGAAAAAATGTCGATTACATCATATTTTTGACATATGTCAATAAAAAAACTAATAAATTTTATCAGAATGTGGTAAAACTAAACTGTCGTATCCGAGCATTTTACAAGTGTGCAAGTTACCGTGTTCGAGCATTTTCCATAAAACATGGAGACTACTAAATTATTAGGTTTAGTCCATACACGCACAATTGAACGGTCGCCATTTTGAAATGGCGCAATAGAATCGCACTAAAATCTAGGAACGTACTGAGTAAAACAAGAGCTTTCGAATGATGTATCATATGCCAGATGTTACCATTTAAAAAAAAATGTCGATTACGTAATATTTTTGACAGATGTCAATAAAAAAAACAAATAAATGTTATCAGAACGGACAAACTAAAATACTGAATTAACGTGTTCGAGCATTTTCCATAAAACCTACAGACTACCAAATTCACTGGCCGACAAGATTTTTCTAACACAGGCCAGCTCATTATTTTCACAATGGAAATACCCTCCCAATAATAAAAAAAAATATTCGGAAAGCCCTAATATGGACCATTTTTTAATAGCCTAATTAGAACCTTTTATATTGGCAGGTAAACAATTTTTTTGTGGGGCGGCTAAAATGGGTCCATTTTACAACGGAAAAATTACCTAGACTGGGTTGTTTACAACATTAGACATAAACGTTATTAAACATCACTCTTCTGTTGGTTCATATGTAAAAGGCACAACAGACAGAATCGGAAGAATTCTGAGGAAACACAACATACAAACAATACACAAGCCACAAACAACTATAGGTAAACTACTCGGAAACCGAAAAGATAAAATCAAACTGGAAAACCACGGAGTGTACAGTATTCCGTGCCAGGACTGTGAAAAGTTGTACGTGGGGCAAACTTACAGGCGAATATCAGCAAGAGTGGAAGAGCATAAACTCAGCATCTGAAATAAACAAACAACCTCAGCTTTATTCCTACATCATCAGGAAAACGGCCATAAAATAAATTTCGATGGGTGTAGGGAGATTGCCAATATAGAACATTATAAGACCAGAATAATCCGAGAAGCCATAGAAATTGAAAAGCAAGGTGATTTGAATAAAAGGGATGAATCATTAAAACTACCAACAGTATGGAAGACAATAATCGACAAATCTAAAATCTCAAAAACTCAAGCGCAATTAGCGCAACAACAACAGAACCATCCGGAAAACATAAATAACGACCAACGCCTGCGCAGATATAACCTTCGGCCCCGAGTGGATGTATAAAAGGAAACGTCGCAGTCACCAACACTTCAGTCTCTATTCGGACACGAGAAAGAAAGCTTCGAAAATTCCAAATGTGATTTTGCCGAAACGTCAGCAAAACTGTTCTTTTCAGAACGACAGTAGTGAACGGATGTACACCCGGAATGAAAACACATTGTATTTTTCCATCCGTGAAGGAGTGAAAATCAACATATAGAGATATATATATATATATATATATATATATATATATATATATATATATATATTTACAACGGAAAAATTACCTAGACTGGGTTGTTTACAACATTAGACATAAACGTTATTAAACATCACTCTTCTGTTGAGTTTCGAATTGAGTAGTTCTCTGTGTATCGATAAGCAAGTGTATGTGAAGACGAGAATGTCGAGTCAAAACGCGCCGAAGTTGCAAAATTTCTCCTGACAAATTTGGTTATATCTGTGGAGAATTTCTGGTGAAATCACAAGCCAGGCCATTTTCCGAAAATGTAAAAAAGCCTACTTTAAATATTTTGGGTGTTAATTGGGGATCAAGATAAGCGGTGGGCTCCCCATGTGTGCTGTGTTAGTTGTAGTGTATCATTGGTGCAGTGGATGAAGGGAAAAAGAAAAAGTACGCCTTTTGCAGTTCCAATGGTATGGCGAGTACCCACCAATCATTCTGACGATTGTTATTTTTGTCTGACAAAGACTGAAGGTTATTCCTAACAGGGAAAGCACAATATAGAATATCCAAATTTGCAATCTGCCATACGACCTGTTCCACATAATGCATATTTGCCAGTGCCGATTGAGCCTTTAAATTGGCAAGCTGTTGATTTGGGAGATAATGGAGATAACGCATCATCAGGCAGCTCAGAAGAACAGTGCACCGATCCCATTTTTACCACAGGTCCCAGTTCCGGCGAGCCACATTTGATTGTTCAAAGTGAATTAAATGATTTAGTATGTGATTTGGGGTCATCCAAGCAAGTCAGAACTTCTGGGTTCCCGTCTTAAGAAATGAAACCTATTGGCCAAGGAAACAAAAATTACGAATTTCAGAAAAAGAAATGCTATGTTTTCTGAGTTCTACAGTTTGGAAAATTCGTTGTGCGCGTGTACTGATATAGACAGTTTAATGCAAGAACTTGATATTAAACATTCTCCCCGTGAGTGGCGGTTATTTATAGACTCATCTAAATATAGCTTAAAAGCTGTGTTATTTCATAATGGAAATTTAAAACCCTCTATACCAGTTGCTCATACAGTTGCAATGAAAGAAAATTATGAAAATATGCGCACGATTTTGGGTAAAATAAACTACTAGGTATAAATGGCAGATATGTGGGGACTTAAAAGTTATAGCGATTTTAGTGGGACTTCAGAGGAGATTTACAAAATATTGCTGTTTTCTTTGTTTATGAGACAGTCGTGCAATAAATCAACATTATGTAACAAACATTTGGCCAGAAAGACGCCACCTTCAACCGGGATCTCAAAATGTTAAATTTATACCTCTTGTTGATCCCAAAAATTGTCCTTTTGCCTCCTCTTCACATTAAACTTGGGCTGATATGGTGATGGATTTAAATACCTAAGACAAGTCTTTCCCCAGTTAAGTGATGCCAAATTAAAAGAAGGCATTTTTATTGGGCCACAAATCAGAAATTTGCTGGACGATGTCAATTTTACGGAAAAGCGAACCAGGCAGGATTTTTAGGCAACAATATGGATGAAAGTTATGAAAAATTAGTTAAGATGCCTATTAAGCGCTTGGTGCCAGAATGTCATTAAAAATTCACTTCCTCCATTCCCATCTGTCATTTTTTCTTAAAAATTTGGGAGCTGTTAGTGACTAGCAGGGTGAAAGGTTTCATCAAGATATCAAAACAATGGAAATTCGGTACCAAGGACGAAGGAATCCAGCCATGATGGGTGACTACCGTTGGTTTTTGAAGAGAGAAATTAGGACACCTCATAAACAGAAAAAAAAAAAAAATATATATATATATATATATATATGTATGTATATATATATATATATATATATATATATATATATATGTATAATAGCAGAAATACATAATTTCTGCAGGTGCGAAGCGGCCTACTAGAAGAATTGCTTTCGATTATGTCACAGGGTACGCTCCTGCGATCATGATTTCTGGGCCTCTACCCTCATCAGGCAGGCTTGTACCCAGGGAGATCTGAAATAACAGATTGCTCGATATGACAAAATCGAAAACGAAACGTATGTATATATATACGTATGTATATATATATATATATATATATATATATATATATATATATATATATATATATATATATATATATATACATATATATAATGTGTGTAAAACCAACACATACAGACATATATTTAAATGCAAAATCGCATCATCACCCAGCACAAATTCAAGCTGTGGCAAATACTCTAATATCTAGATCCGTGCGACTAACTGAAACACAGACGAGACAAAACGAACTTAAGGTAATATCTAGTGCTTTAAAGAAAAATGGCTACACAAATCGCACTATAGAGAAAGCTATTAATGCACAGGTTTCCCGAACAACGAACAACAAAAAATATGAACCGGGAAAGCAACGAGTAGTCTTACCATATGTAAAAGGCACAACAGACAGAATCGGAAGAATTCTGAGGAAACACAACATACAAACAATACACAAGCCACAAACAACTATAGGTAAACTACTCGGAAACCCAAAAGATAAAATCAAACTGGAAAACCACGGAGTGTACAGTATTCCGTGCCAGGTCTGTGAAAAGTTGTACGTAGGGCAAACTAACAGGCGAATATCAGCAAGAGTGGAAGAGCATAAACTCAGCATCTGAAATAAACAAACAACCTCAGCTTTATTCCTACATCATCAGGAAAACGGCCATAAAATAAATTTCGATGGGTGTAGGGAGATTGCCAATATAGAACGTTATAAGAACAGAATAATCCGAGAAGTCATAGAAATTGAAAAGCAAGGTGATTTGAATAAAAGGGATGAATCATTAAAACTACCAACAGTATGGAAGACAATAATCGACAAATCTAAAATCGCAAAAACTCAAGCGCAATTAGCGCAACAACAACAGAACCATCCGGAAAACATAAATAACGACCAACGCCTGCGCAAATATAACCTTCGGCCCCGAGTGGATGTATAAAAGGAAACGTCGCAGTCACCAACACTTCAGTCTCTATTCGGACACGAGAAAGAAAGCTTCGAAAATGCCAAATGTGATTTTGGCGAAACGTCAGCAAAACTGTTCTTTTCAGAACGACAGTAGTGAACGGATGTACACCCGGAATGAAAACACATTGTATTTTTCCATCCGTGAAGGAGTGAAAATCAACATATAGATATATATATATATATATATATATAGATATATATATATATATATATATATATATATATATATATATATATATATATATATATATATATATATATATATATATATATATATATATATATATATATGAGCCCAGAATCATATCGTTTGGCCCAGTTAATTTTTTATTTTTTACTTCATCTTGGAAGACATTGGTGAGCACAATAAACACAATTATTGGTTCAGAGTAATATTATTTCAATTTAGGCTATTTTGTTAACACGTTTTACTAAAATTATTATTATAATATTACTGAAATACTGAAATACTGAAATACTGAAATACTGAATTTACACACGTCAAAATGGATAATGACAATAGGATTAAAAATAAAAATAGAAAGTCTAAAAATAAAAATAAAATGTCTTGACAACCATTACAACTAGCTTAAAACAATAAATTTAAAATCTTAATCTAAGGTCAGACTCACTTGTCTTACCAACAATCACAAACACTTTAAAATACCAAGCTAACAAATTAAAAGTTCAGACTCGCCACTTATCACATCGATATTGTTTTATTCATAAACTCGTCTACACTGTAGAACGACTGTGCTAATAAAAATTTTTTTATAACAGAATAATATTGTTTTTCATTCATTTCCCTAACTTGAACAGGAAGTTTGTTATATAAATGTGGACCAACATACTTTGAACTAATACAAGATTTTTTTAGCCTAAGATATTCCAGGTTGATGTTATCTTTCTGTCTGGTATCATGATCGTGGTGTTCACTACAGCGGTTATAACTTTGAAGATTTTTTTTTACATAAACCAGACATCTTAGAATAAATAGTGAAGGTATAGTCAATATTTTAAGTGTAACAAACGCATTTCTAACATCGGCTCTGTAAGGCAGGCCTGCAAGAATCCGAACTGCCCTTCTCTGGAGTCCAAATATTCTCTTTGCTTGTGCACTATGGCCCCAAACAAGAATCGCATAATCACAGTGCGACTGGAATAAGGCGTGGAAAGCCGTAAGCAAGATTTTTGGTTCAACAATGTTTTTGATGTTTCTTAAAAGATAAATAGAACTCGATAATTTCTTGGCTACTTGGTCAATATGTGAACTGAGGACGAGGGCAGTATCAAGGTGTATTAAAACTATGCTTAGAACTCTAAATTAGGTAAAATAACAACGAATCATTTCATTTGGCCCAATAATGATATTAGAGTGTGAATGAATCTACCACTGTGTAACATCTCCTTTTTGCTTCAGAACTGCTTCGATTCGCTTTGGCATGGTATCTATTAACTTTTTGCAGTCGTCAGCAGTAAATGAGTTCCAAATTTATGTTAACATCTCTTTTAATTCAGTAACTGTTCTGGCAGGTGTTGAACGTAATTTTTTTTTCATAATATGCCAAAGGGTTTCGATTGGCGACAGGTCAGGGCTACTGGATACCCAATCCAAAATCGGAATGTTATTTTGCATCATCCATTCCTTCACTGTTTTAGCCGTATGGCATGCAGCACCATCTTGTTGGAATATGTACCCGTTTTCTACTGTTTTCAATATCTCAATGGAGGGCATTAAACTGCCTCTCAGGATGTCAATGTACCTAACCGCATTTACAGTGCCTTCTACGAAGTGTAACCTTCCAACCCCCTGGGGCCGACATGCATCCCCAAATCATCACAGAGGCCGGAAATTTCACTTTTCTGCGCAAACAGTCTGGATGATATGCTTCATTTTTGGTCCTCAATACCCTACTTCGGTAATCGCCAACACATACTTCAAATCTTGATTCGTCACTCCAAATAACACTATTCCATTGCATTTGTGACCAGTTCTGATGACTTTTTGCCCATATTAGCCTATTTTTCTTTTGTCTTAGAGTTAACAAAGGTTTTTCTTTGGCCTGTAAATTAAAAATTCTTCTCTATTGAGACTGTAAGAAAAAAAAAATAGTTCGTAACTTACTTTGTAGAATTTATAGGCCAATCGTTTGACAGCTCTGAGACAGGTTGACCTTGAAAAACCTTCACCAGTCGCTCTATTCCATTCTAGACTCAATTCACCACAATTTGCACGACGGTTTTGTTTCAAAATACGACCTAAAGCTCTCATATTAATGGGTGTAATTTTTGAAGTCCTTCCCAAATTTGGCTTTTCCTGAACTGCTCCTGTCGTTTTATATAATTTGACGATATTTCGTACAGTATAGCGTGATAATAGCAGTTGGTTGGCAATTTGACCACAAGAATTACCAGCATTCTGCAAATTAACGATAACTTTACGTAAATCGTTAGACAAAGCTTTACCCCGCACCATTTTTTGAAAGTTAAGTTGACAGAACTAACTATTGATGTGTTACTAACAACATCCAAGGATTAGCAATTGTTTTGATTTAACTCAAGGCTGATATGATGATAAAGAGCTTTGCGTTTCTCATGGGCCAAATGAATTGATTCGTTGTTAATTTACGTAATTTAGTCTTATAAGCATATTTCTAGTTTTCTAATATTTTTCTTAGTAAACATTTCTACCAAAATGTCCTAAATTACAATAATAATACTTGGAGTCAATATATTTCATTCCTGTGTTTTGCAAAGTCTTCCAAAATAAGGTAAAACTAAAAAAATTCGACTGGGCCAAATGATATGATTCTGGGCTCATATATATATATATATATATATATATATATATATATATATATATATATATATATATATATATATATATATATATATATATATATATATATATATATATATATATATATATATATATATATATATATATATATATATATATATATATATATATATATATATATATATATATATATATATATATATATATACACAGTGTGTCTACTTAAGTTCTCTACATATGGGAAACTTTTTTATTAGTAGTTTAAATATTATTTTGGCAGAAAGCAGAACTTTTTATAAACAGTAACTTTTTCCGTAAAACTACTAATAAAAAAGTTTCCCATATGTAGAGAACTAGAGTCTCTATCTTTTCAAATAGCCGAGATACCCCGTAAAAGCATCGAAATTTGGACACCCTGTACATATATATACATCCGAGCTTTTATAATACATATTTAACAGGATAATTTATGTATATCCAAAATACGTTTTAGGTACAAAACTAATTCATTGCCAAAGATACTGAACCAGCCCAAATTGTTGCCAAAGGACGAAGACGGACAACTGGAGTCTCTACATTTATCACACAGTAACGAAAAGATCAATTTGTTGGGCATGAAGGATGGTGAAGGAGACGAGGAGCAGAAGAAGAGGGAAAGAATCGAAAAGTACAAAGAGGAAAGGAGGCGGATACTGAGTGAAAAGTATAGGTGGGTACTAGGACATGTGTCTGGAATATTTTCGCCCTTTTAATGAATTCAATTCACTTACGGTGAACAGGTTCAGAAGGCATACATCTTTTTTTGCTAAAATTCGTTATGGACTTTTGTATCTACAATAAAAAGTGTAACTGAATTGTATTTGTGCTTACCCTTTTAAAATTTAGAGTATCACCCAGTGTTGTTATATTTGAAATATCTTAATTAAAAACAAATTTTTTAAATGCGTTTGAAGCAACATTACTTGTTTTAAAGTTGGGAGTATGAAAAGCGTATTTAAGACCTTAATGTGTTTTTTTTTCTAGCTAGTTTAATATAGAACTCGTTCGAAAAACATACTCTAATAACAAAATTTCGTTATACACTGTGGTCCAAATTAAATTGGAACATTTTTAGGCTTTATTATTTTTCTTATTTTGTGACCGATTTTAAAGATTTTTTGATATGTTTTAGTTGAATCATTTTTGAGTTAACTCTAATTTCTCCACATATTTCTTGGTACAGAGTGCGCAAAAAATCGAATTTTTCTAAAACGTTGATCGTTGCAAAAATGAGGTGATTCCAATATTTCTACGATTTGATGTTAAAATGGTTCATTGGTTTTCGGATAATGAGCAGCAACTTGAAGATTTTGATTGAATTAAATTTTTAATAGTTAATTTTTAATTTAAGTAGCATTCGAGAGTAATTTAAGTTTGTATTTACTGAATTAGGTAGGTGTTCTGGAATTTCAAAAATGTCAAAAAGGATAAATAATACATTTTTATTTATTAGAGTCGAGAAAACTGAACTTTAAATTATTTAATTATGAAAAGTAAATAACATCAACGACAACTTTTTTAAAAGGTTTTCGTTTTAAATCATTTTATTGATTTTTTCATATCATTCTTCACTATTTATTATTCTTCTTACTGAATTTCTACTAATTATCGTTGTTTTAGATATTGCGTGATGTCTTTTTAAGCATTAACAGATTGAACTGTGTGGTACAAAAGTCCAACTAAAAATCAAGGGTTCCTTGATTTTGAAATATTATTCTTGTTATCTTTATAAGTTGTAATAATACCCGTTCTTAGTTTAGAAGATAAATTCTTGATAAAGTCCCTTAGAAAAACATTTAATTATCGAGCTAAAAAGTGAGTGACTATGTTTTCACGAAAAAATTATAAGCTTAGTACAATTAGTTACTTTTTAAAGCATTTGCGCTTAACTAATGGTTCTGTGCGGGTAAAGCCTGGACGTGGCAGAAAAAGATCCACCAGAAGCCTTGCTAACATTGAACAAGTGAGAAACATTATTTAGAATGCCCCAGCTTATGTTTTATGGTTTACCGATGAAATAATATTCACTCTTCGACAACCAAAAAACCCTCAAAATAACCGATTATATTTTGCCGCTGATATGAAAAAGAAAGATATTCCTTTAAATCGGTTGCTAGAAGGGTGCATTTTTCGGAATCGGTGGGAGTTTCCATGAAGGGAAAAACCAGCATCAATTTTTCCAGATGAGAACGTAACCTCTGAAGTTTACCAACGAGAAATTTTATCTCATATGTTACCGGAAATCGAATATATTTGTAATAACTATACATTCCAACAAGACGGTGCACCTGCACATACCTCCAACAGTACCATTAGATATTTACGAGAGAACTGCCCAGATTTTATAAAACCTCAATCTTGGCCCCCAAACATCCCGGATCTTAATCCATTGGATTATACAATATGGAGTGTTCTGGAAAGAATGGTTTACGAAGATGTGGTGGTTAACACTGTTCAGGAATTAAAAGAAAGAATAATAATGTGCTGGCAAAATCTTAACCAAGAAATATTAACAAATTCTATCGGATTGTGGCGCCGAAAGCTACAAGCTGTTGTAGAAAATCAAGTGGTCATATCCACCATCAGTTTTTATAAATTGTTGATGTTATCTACTGTTTATAATAAAATAATTTAACGTTCATTTTTCTCGAGTCTAATAAGTAAATGTATTATTATTTTATATTACCTGTTGTTTGCTCGTTTTTTTTTTTGTACATTTTTGAAACTATTAAAAATTTAATTCAATCAAAATCTTCAAATTGCTGTTCATTATCCGAAAATTAATGAACCATTTTAACATTGAATCGCAGAAATATTGGAATCATCTGATTTTTTTTGCGCACCCTGTATAAAAAAATAAGTTAAGGTTTTACAAATAACTCAGAAATAATTCAACTAAAACATATCCAAAAATATTTAAAATCGGTCAAAAAATAAGAAAAATAATAAAGTTTAAAAAAGGTTTCAATTTAATTTGGACCACAGTGTATAGTGAACGCCTCAAGGTAATATTATTTAACTACTTTTGAAGTTGATCGCGATTTCTCTATACTATTTTCAAGATTTAATTAAGTTTTCTGGTACTTGAAATGTATTTAATTTGTTGTTGGAGGATGTGAAACGAACGAATTTCTCGATTGGTAGTTTCATGCATGCATATTCTTTAAAAAATCATGGTTCTTGGGATTAGACCATGTCAAATTGGAATTATCACGTTTTGCCTTCGATTGCACGAGTCATCTTCAGGAATCTTTACGAGATCTGAACTGAAACCATAACATTAAAATCACATTGTAAATTTAATCTAATTGAACCGCCGAAATAATAGCCCTATTTTGTCAGTAGAGTCATGTATGTCTGAAAGAACAACACTACTTAATTCTTCCGCGGAGTTGGATTACTGTATATTTTAATTAAACGCGTAATATCTTCGGTACAATAGCAATTCCCTTTCAGAGCTTAGGTCATTACCGATGTTTCAGATGTTAGAGAATTTTGATCAAAAATCGAAATCGCTCTAAATACTAGTGAGCTAACAACAATTATATATATTTAACAATTATATATTACTGAAAATTATATACATTAGGTAATTTTTTACAGCAATTGTCTCGATACTATATTTAAACAATAACTTTTGTGAAGTACACCTAACTGACTGAAACAGTTGTATGTGCACAGAATTAACAAAAATAAAATCTTCTAATGTATTTTAATTCAACATATGTCTCTAAAATATTAGTAATACATTTATCCATATACAGTGTGTATCAGCCAAATGGAATAAATTCGATAATAAATAAATGGGGGCGTGTTCGGAAAAACTCTTGGACCCGTCGATTGGTATTTTTAGTTGCTCATTTTCTCCAATAAAAACTTTTTATACAGGGTGTGTCCTGTAACAGTGGTCAATGCCAACTTTCTTATTTCAAATGCAACACCCCGGATATTATTTAATTTTTGGATTCTTTAGGAGATTCTAAACATATTTTATGTTCAATGTCCTATACCTATCTTCAACTATTTCGGCAATATTAAGTGTTTTCAAATTTATTTTTATTTTATTTATTTCGAATTTATTATTATTCATGAAAGTGGCTCTGGTTACTGAACTATTTATTTGATTACAAAAATTCGCTACAACACACTCAATACTTATTTACCATTTAGGTCTTCATATTAAGAATGTAAGCAAAAACCATTTTAGCGTTCCTTTTTATTGATATGGAACAAAAAGAGCCAGTTTTGTTTACTTTTAAGTTTTGTTTACTTTTGTGTAAAATGCCTGGCCTTTTTCTTTGCAAGACAGTAGTTGTCAGTGTCAGTGTCATAGTCTTTTGAATTTCGTTAACTGCATAATACCTAATATCAGAAAAATGGTTCATTTAACAGAAATGCATAAAATAACAACTCTACAAATGATTGGTTATGGAGATAACACACGAACACAAGTGGAAGTTGCTCGCTTATTTCATGAAAAATTTCCAAATTTGCCGCATATATCCCAAGGGACAATTAGTAAAATAGAAAAGCAGTTTCGCGAGCTTGGACATGTGAGGCAGATAAAAAAAGCAGCTGCCAATTCAATAAATGATGATACTAAATTGGATATTATGCTTGAGTTTGAGGAAAACCCACATATTTCTAGTCGACAAGCCGCCGCAATGTTCGATATTAGCCATTCGTCGATTATTCGAACATTAAAAGAAAATAAAATGCATCCCTATAAAGTGATACCAACTCAGGAGCTCATGGAAGACGATTATGATAGGAGAACTTATGTTTGTGAACAAATGATGGCTATGTTAGATAACAATGTTATTCAATTAGAACATGTTTTGTTTTCGGATAGTGCACCTTTACACTTCACGGTCATGTAAATCGTCAAAATTGCCGCTATTGGTCTAGGGAAAATCCTCACTGGATCAGCGAAGAACATACTCAATATCCTGAAAAGGTTAATGTTTGGGCAGGAATTGTTAGGGATCATATCATAGGCCCCTTTTTCATTGACGGCAATTTGAATGGCGATAATTATTTAGCACTGCTCCAAAATAATGTCGTGCCAACTTTGACAAATTTGTATCCGGATCCAGCAAACCCACAAGTTCCAGCGAATATGATATGGTTTCAGCAAGATGGAGCACCGCCCCATTACCAAATTAATGTCCGGCAGGACCTCAACGGAATATTTCCAAATCGGATAGGGAGACGAGGATCGATAGAATGGCCAGCGCGATCTCCTGATCTGACGCCATTAGACTTTTTCTTATGGGGACATATTAAAAATGTTGTATACAAAACTAAACCCCTCGACTTAGCTGACTTAAGAAGACGAATAACGCTTGCGATTAGATCGGTCACGCCTGAGATGCTAAATAACGTTAGAAGAAATTTCTATTTAAGATTAGGAATTTGCCAAGACGTTCGCGGCGAGCATATTCAACAGTTCCTAAATTAACTTTTTACTTTTGTTTATACATTATGAAGAAATAAATAATTTTATTTTTTTAATCTTAATTTTTGCAATAAATTTGAAAACACTTAATATTGCCGAAATAGTTGAAGATAGGTATAGGACATAGGAACATAAAATTTGTTTAGAATCTCCTAAAGAATCCAAAAATTAAATAATATCCGGGGTGTTGCATTTGAAATAAGAAAGTTGGCATTGACCACTGTTACAGAACACACCCTGTATAAAAAGTTTTTATTGGAGAAAATGAGCAATCAAAATACCAATCGACGGGTCCAAGCGTTTTTCCGAACACGCCCCCATTTATTTATTATCGAATTTATTCCATTTGGCTGATACACACTGTATAGAAACATGTATAAAATAAAAAAAATAAATAAAACAAAAAATATACACATTTCACTAAAATCAGAAATCAGAAAAAATCAATTCCTTAATAATAAATAATTTAAACCAATAGCTAACTAACTTCATATATCTATAAATAAACCTATACAGTAGCAGATAATCAGAACAATTCTCTGAATTTAGCCAAATTGTGATAAATAAATAGTCTACATTCATTGTAGAATTTTTTTTGCCTTGGCAAAGATCTGATTTCAAAAGGTAGAATGTTATAAATCTTAGGTGCTAAATAAGAAAAGGATCTAAGTTTCATTGACGTCTTATTTACAGGCATTTTCAAATTCTCACCAACTTTACTCCTGGTACCATGAGTATGATTCACAAATTGTTATAGTTTGGTAGTTTTTTTAATAAAAGAGCATGTTGTGAGACAATATAATGTACGTACATCCAGAATATCTTTAGAGTATAATAAATTTGTAGAAAAACGTTTATTTTTTCTAAACATAACTTTAAGTATATAATTTTGTACAACATTCAGAGGATTTAAAGAATTCTAGTAAAGACCACCCCACCACTATGCCATATCTTAACAGAGACTCTACAAGTGCCTTGTACACACCAATAAGCAGCTTTTTGCTAAATATTTCCTTTAGGACATATAATTTATGGATCAAATTCTTTATGTTTTTCGCAAGTCTAAGAACATGGTGATCCCATTTAAGTTTATTATCTATAATTATTCCTAAATATTTTGTAAATTCAATTTCGGCAATATCCTTATTAAAATTATTTATTTGGATACTATGGAAGTTTGGTCGGTTAGCTGCTGTGATAAAAAATGTTATGTAATTTGTTTTTGCAGTGTTTAAGATTAGTTTAAATGTATCTAGTCAATTTTTGATTTTACATAACCCTTCAATAGCAGAATCACGAACAGACAACCCTGATTGCCTTGAAAACACCACAACATTAACTGTTTATTTGTATGCGTCGATTTTCTCTACACAGAATATCTTGATGTACCATTTTCCTTCCTTTGAACAAATACATCTTGAAAAGGAATCGCATTTCCATTGTAAAGTTAATATTATGATGTTGATTAAAAGGTGATCCAGAAATATGAAAAGAGTTTTTTACCCATGACGCCAAACAACAAAAGTATCATCTATATATCTGAACCAGTGTTTTGGTTTTAGTGTTGTTATGTTAAAACAATATCCTCAAAGGTCTCCTTAGGTGATAGAGGAGATCCCATAGCTCCCACTGACGTTTGTTTATAAAAAGTTCCTTGAAAAATGATATAAATAGATCAGACAAACTTGCATTAGGTCTATTAAGTTATTATCAAGATTATTATGTTCGAATATGTCTAATATAATGGAAATTGAGTCGCTAACAGGAGCATTTGTGTATAGACATTCTACATCGAAACTAACCATAATATCTTCAAGATCCAAATGACTTGCTTTAAGTTTTTCCACGAAATGGGCTGAGTTTTTCTGAATCTGTGTTTCTAGTAAATATTTATGAAATGAAATGCTTTTATTACCATAATAATATCATTTCCCAAACAGGAGAATGAGCGGTATCGTCGGCGGAAATGCTCACAATGCATGTTATTATAAAGATATTAAATATTATTAAATGACTTACACAACATGGACACAATAAAGATGAAAAGACAACTAGCCTTGATTCTTAAATTTACATAACAAACCATATACTAATTATAAGTAGAGAGAAATGAAAACATATCATATTAAAACCAGTTTAAAAACCTTAAAGCTAGAACTTAAATGGAAAACTACTAAAACTTAAGTTGAGCTAAGTATCATCATTAAATTCCTCCCAGAACTTAAATTTATACAAACATTTATTAATTAGTAGACGGGTAACTGAGCTCTTAAAGACCTTTTCAGATGTCATGTCCCTAATAGGTTTTGGTAGAAGATTATAGGCCTGGATAGCTCTATAATATGAACTTTTAGCAAAGAAAGCCGTGTTGTGAAAGCTCAAGTCATGAGAGTGCCTTGTTAAGATCTCCATGTTTCTGGCATAAAGATCGTGGTTTGTCTGAAATAGTTGTTTATGTCCTCTCACAAACAATACTAGTTGAAGAAAGTAAAGAGATGGAACCGATAAGATATTAAGATCTCTGAACAAGGGTTTGCAGGATGCTCGAGGATGCCTCTTTAGGATGGTTCGAACTATTCTTTTTTGAGTTATAAAAATGTTTGTTGCATGGGTTGATGAAGCCCAAAAAATAATTCCATATGACATTCTAGACCTAACATAAGCAAAATAAAATATCTTTAAGGCATCTAGTGAAACATGGTCCCTTAACACCCTTAAGGCAAAACATGCAGAGTTCAATTTGCTATTCAGCTGCAGAATGTGATCATTACATGATAAGTGAGTATCTAACATTAGGCCCAAAAATCTTACATTCTGCACTACAGGAACCGACTTATGATTCATCCTAACATACACACTTTCAGGTCTGCTTTTTAAAATTTGAAATTGCAACAAGGCTGTCTTATCTGCATTCAGCTTCAAACCGTTCTCGTTGCACCACAATGCCATTCTCTCCACCATCCCTGACAGATTTCCTGATAACCCAGACAGAGTTCTCTCCGTTATAATAATAGAGGTATCATCGGCAAACCGAAAAACCTGTCCCATGTTAAGTGTGTCACCCAAGTTGTTCACACATATTAAAAAAAGCAAGGATCCCAGGATTGACCCCTGTGGGACTCCCTGCTGTATGTTTGATGGTACAGAGAAATATCTGTTCCCATCGGCGACAATAGATACCAGTTGCCTCCTTCCATCAAGATAAGAACGTAAAAGTTCCAAACAGTTACCCCTCAACCACAATTGTACAACCGGACAAAAAGGATGTTGTCTCAAAAGCCTTTGAGAGGTCAAAGAAAAGGCTAGCTGCCATATTATTGTTGTCCAGAGAATCAGCTATAAGATTTACTAATTTAAAAATAGTCAGTTCAGTTGACATGTTCTTACGGAAACCAAAAAATTTAGATTTAGAATAGTCGATACGTAGAGTCAAAGTAAGACTTTAACAATCGCGATCCACTTCAAAAGTGGAGAAGTTTAGTATACTTTTTTTAGAGCTTCATTTAATCAAACAATAACAATTTTCTAATATTTCAGGTCCGAATCCTTCAAAGAAGATAAAGACGTGCTCCGCTCTCGACTGAAAATATACAGGGGTAAGGAGGATAGTATCGAGGGCACTAAAGTGGACCCAACGGATCCCGAAGGACCCCTGAGGAGCAGAAGAAAAAGTACAAAGAGTGAGAGTGAGAGTATGAATGAGGCGCATTTAGCGGAAGAGAGAACGAGAAACAATTTGATTTCTAGTCACGGGAAAAACGTAAGTCTTAGTTAACCGTAGGATTCAATTACATATAATTTTTTAACAAAATTTAAAGTTTTGATGCTAGCAAAAGACTGGTTTTATACAGGGTGTTTTGCCCCCTTGTACAGCTTTTATTTTTAGAGACTTTAAATGTAAAAGTTGCAGGGTTTTGGTTGAACGAACAAGATTAGAATGAACAAGTAAATATCCGAAATTAGTACAAAAAATACAAACTCGGGTTTTTTTTAATGGAACTATTTATTATTTTTTCGTATGTACAGGGTGTTCCAGCGAGGACTGAACAGGGACCTATTTGCGACCTTCCTTGTATTTTGGAAAAATTCAAAATAGCCAATCGATGTAGTTTTTCTTGTAGAATCCAAAAATATCATCGAAAAAATATTTGAACCAGAAACAAAAGAGTTACACTATGCATCAGGTGTTTTTTAAATGGAATGTATCGTTTTTTATACGATTTTTGGAAAGAGTGATTTTTTTTATGTCCATTCTGATTAAAAGATTTGATTTTGCGATAGCTGTTTATATTACATTTTAATGTTTTACAAACTAAAATTTTAGCTTCACCTGTTTAAAATATACGATAGGTTGGTATAGGTGATCAAGGTAAAATGACGTTTGAATGCTTTGTCAATAAAAATTGACATTATTTTAATTATTGTCGAAGTCTTCACCTAAAAAATATATATTTGACTCTGATCGAAATGAAATACTCTTTGGACGAGAGACTACAGATTGTTATGCTATTTTACAAGTGCCAAGAAAATGCAAGAGAAGCAAGAAGAATATTTATTGCAAATTTTCATAGAAATATATCCATCAATACAATTCTAAGAATAAAAAACCTATTTGAGGAAAATAAAATTTTACATGATAGAAAAAGAAATTCAATAAAAAATAATTATTAAATAATAAAATAAAACTACTAATAACATAAGTTTTCAATGTGACCGCCGTTTTTCTCGAAACAACATCGATAACCCCTTTGTAGCCTTTCTAAACTTGCTGTTACAATATGATTTTCCTGGTTAAGGCGGTTTATTTCATCGACAATTTTTCCCATGATCTCTTGAATATTTTCGTTTCGTTGTCTGTATACGACGTTCTTCAAATGGCCCCAAAGAAATGTATCCAAAACTGAGAGGTCGGGGCTATTGGGCGGCCAAGCATATGTTCCATTTCGCCCTATCCATTCGTTATGGCGCCGATTTAAAAATTGAACCACATCATGCACGGCATGAGGAGGCGCTCCATCATGTTGCCAAATTAAATTCTGATATTCTGCCAATGGTAAGTCTTCCAAAAAATTTTCAATTTCGTTTTCTAAAAACTCATAATATCTGTGCCCATTTAAAGTCCCGTTAAAAAATATTGGTCCCAAAATTTTATTGTTTTTTATCCCACACCAAACATGAATAGAATTCCTCCCTTGAAATTTAATATTCTGGAACTTTTTTGGATTTTCAACGGCCCAGTGATGACTATTATGTCTGTTGAATACTCCCGGTGTTGTGAAAGTAGCTTCGTCGGTCCACACAATATTTTTGAATAAATCAGGGTCTTCGTTTTCTTGCCGAATTACCATTTGAGAAACAAATTGGAAGCGAAGTTCTTTTTGTGCCGGTGTTAGGTGCTGAAGTGGAAGGATACGAAAACGCCTAAATGAATTTTCAGAGTCCTGTGAACAGTCCCTCGGGTAACTCTTCTGCGCCTTACACCGCCACCGTACTGAACTTCCCGAACTGCATCCGAAATAGATTTGGTTGGATTAACTTGAAAATAATTTATAATGGCCTGGTCTCGATTTCTTCTTCTTTATATATTTCTTTTTTTTATCATGTAAAGTTTTATTTTCCTCAAATAGGTTTTTTATCCTTAGAATTGTATTGATGGATATATTTCTATGAAAATTTGCAATAAATCTTCTTCTTGCTTCTCTTGCATTTTCTTGGCACTTGTAAAATAGCATAACAATCTGTAGTCTCTCGTCCAAAGAGTATTTCATTTCGATCAGAGTCAAATATATATTTTTTAGGTGAAGACTTCGACAATAATTAAAATAATGTCAATTTTTATTGACAAAGCATTCAAACGTCATTTTACCTTGATCACCTGTACCAACCTATCGTATATTTTAAACAGGTGAAGCTAAAATTTTAGTTTGTAAAACATTAAAATGTAATATAAACAGCTATCGCAAAATCAAATCTTTTAATCAGAACGAACATAAAAAAATCACTCTTTCCAAAAATCGTATAAAAAACGATACATTCCATTTAAAAAACACCTGATGCATAGCGTAACTCTTTTGTTTCTGGTTCAAATATTTTTTCAATGATATTTTTGGATTCTACAAGAAAAAATACATCGATTGGCTATTTTGAATTTTTCCAAAATACAAGGAAGGTCGAAAATAGGTCCCTGTTCAGTCCTTGCTGGAACACCCTGTACAGGGTGTCTGGTTATATTTTTAAGGGGGTCTACAAGCTTAACTTTTAGAGATATCAAAAAACATTGTAACATAAGCAATAATATTTTTTACAACCTTACCTAACCTAAGCTTAGATATCCTGAACCGTCAGGATATATTAAAAAAATAAACAAGTGATAATTAGAAAGTAAAAGATGAGCAAGGACTTTGTTATTTTAAATGAGACACCCTGTATAATATCTCAATAAATGAGCATCTTGTTGCTGATTGTAAAAATTTGATACGTTTATCTTGTTAAAGACACCCGAGAAATTTAACAAAAACCCTGCCATAAGGGAAAATACATGGTGTCCCACGGAAATGTAACACATCTCGCGACTTAATAGCTCGAAAACGAAAAATGATATCGAAATACGGTTTTCACCAAATGGCTTAGGTTTGCCCCGAATTTTTTCTTGTCAATGTTGCCAAATTTTCCCATTTGTCCTAGGATCACGGAGAAATACCTATTTTTTGGGACTAAATTACTGTTTTATTTTAAATGGGACACCCTATATGTTTTTATGGTTTTGGATAGCCTGACACTTCTTCTTTTCAAAAATACGTAGTTTGGGGATATTTATTTTAAGTTCTTGGATTTTAAAATGAACTTTGTAAATTCTTGCTTTGAACCTAATTTCAAATTTCTTTATTGCTACAAATACTTTATTAAGATACTTTTTTTGACTCCTTTTGTTGGAGTTTTCAAACCACTTTTCCTATAAAGACCAAAAAAATTAAAAATAATTTTAAAATGAGATTCTCAGAGGACCTTTTAATCCAAATTAACAATCTAGAAAAACTAAACTGGCTAAAAAATAATAGTAGAGACGATGCAATCAAACATCGCTATTTAATATTTAAAAAAGAAGTAACTATGAAAATTAAAGATGAAAAACTCGCTTACTACAATACTTTAATTTAACAATAAAGTTAAAACGAGCTGGTCAATAGTTAACAAAGTACAGGGCAAAAACATTAATACCACAAAAAATATAGTTCTATCTCAGGATAATAAAATAATTTCTGAGCCACTTGAGGTTGCGTCAGTCTTTGGGGAATACCTGGAACTAGTTATCCCTACCAAGCTGGGTACTTATTTCGGTGGGCGATTCTCCGACATGTGCACTATTGGTCGAAGACTTGTCTTGAATTCGTTTTATTACTGGTTTGTTACAAGTAACGAGGTGGAGAGAGTTGTCATGAGTTTCCCCAACAAAGGCTCTTGTGGTTTCGACTCTATATCCATTAAGTTTATTAAACATGTTATATTTAATATTTCAACCACATTGTGTGACCTGATTAATCTTTCGGTGTGTGCATAGTTCTACCTATATTTAAGAGGGGGATTCTCTTAGCATGGAAAACTACAGGCCTATTTCCTTATTGAGTTCCTTTTCTAAGATTTTTGAAAAAATTATTTACAATCGTATTTATGACTTTATTTGCAAATACAATATCTTAAATGACAGGCAACATGGTCTTCGGAGAGGCATGTCTACGGAAACTGGGTGCATTGATCTTGTGTACAGTATATTTCTAATAAGATGGACAAGGGTGAATTTGTAATTACGTTGTCTTTTGACTTTTCACGTGCATTCGACACTGTTGATAAACAGTTTGTCTCTGCTAAACTAGACGCCCTACGACTACGTGGTAATATAAACGCATTTATAGTTTCATTTTTGACTGACTGAAAATTTTCTGTAAAAATTAAAAATGTAATGTCGTCTGATTTTAATCAGAATATTGGCACACCTCAGGGAAGTATCTTAGGTCCCCTGGTTTTCCTACTTTTCATTAATGATCTTTCTGACTATATAAGTCAGGGCCAGGTTTTTCTATATGCAAATGATACTATTGTCGTAGTATCCGATATGTCACCTAAAAAATAAAATCAACACTGTACTAAATGAGTTTTCTAAATGGTGCTTTGCTAATAAGCTAATGATTAACCATACCAAAACTGTTGCCATGAACTTAAGAACTATTCATAGAGCACCTTGTGATATCAGCATTTCCTTCGATGGTCATTATCTTGAGCTTTCCTCATGGGTTAGTTTCTTGGGTTTGTCTATGGATTGCCATCTTAATTGGAACATTCAGATCGACAATATTTGTAAGAAGCTTAATAGGGGAGCTTACGTAATTTCTGGTCTCCATAATTATGTTGACCGTACAACAATTATTAACATATATTATGCTTTCATATACTCTGCAATAGCTTATAACATAGTAGTATGGGGTCAGGCCTCAGACATAGAGAGAGTATTTATAATACAAAAAAGAATTGTTAGAATCATTTTTAGTATACCTTTTAAAAGATCTTGCAGAGAGACATTCAGATTATATAAACTTTTGACATTTGCCTCAATTTATCTCTTAAAATTAGTATCATATATCCATCGAAGTAAAAATCTAATTCAAATTAACAGTAATTTTCATGCGTATGATACAAGAAATAAAAATAACTTCTGCTTAGACAAGCTTACTTTTATCACAGACTTTTTACACCACAGATGAATTTTTCACTTTTTTGAGGAATAACCCATCATAATTTTTTTTTTTTTTTTTTTTTTTTTAAGGAAGGACGTAGCCGATGCACGCATCGGACAAGTGGTCCTTCTGAAACGTACACTACAGAATGCTAAACATTCTAAATGGTACGGATTCGTAAACAAGGTCAAAATAAAAAAGTCAAAATCGAGAGACCCAATAAAAGCAGTAACTACATCAAACATTTAAAATAAAGAAAAAAAAATTGTTACACAAATACACATTTACAGACAAAAAAAATTACAAAGGAATACATAAATCCATATGAATACGAAGTGTAAAAAACCTCACAAAAGCAATCCATTTACCTGCCTTTTTAGCTGCAAAGTGCTAAGTCTAAAGATGTCATATTCTGCGAAATGACGATTGTAATTACACACTAGTCGGTCAATAAATGCGCCAGACTCATAATTTGTACGGTGGAATCTTTCAAAGAATAGCTGAGGTTGTCTTGTTCTCCTAATAGGAACCAAAAATGAGACCGACCCCAACAATATTTCACAATCAATGTCTCCATTTATTAGCTTGTGTAGAAAAACAAGGGTTTGAAGGCCGCATAGAAGAGCTCTAGTGTTATACGATAGGTCCTGATATGGAAAATTAAATTTATATAAGAGGTATTTCGCAAATCTATTTTGTACTTTTTCAACTCTATATCGTTATGGCACTGGTATGATGGACTCCATATTGTTGAACAATACTCCAAAACACTCCGTACCAGTGAGTAATACAGACAGACAATTGCTTTGGTGTCCGTCACATGCCTTGTATTCCTTTTTATAAAGCCCAACAATCTAAAACCCTTGAGTACAATGCTGTCAATATGCAGATTAAATGTTAGTTTGTCATCAAAAATAACACCTAGGTCAGTGTAAGAACTAACAACCTCTAGTGTTACATCATTTATGAAGTAGGAGGAGAGAACAGGATTAATGCGTTTATGAAAACGGAGCACTTTACACTTGGATATGTTAAGATGGAGATAATTAATGCTGCACCAGTTGACGAGCCTTCCAATGTCAGATTGCAGTGCATTTGAGTCAGTGTAAACGGGAGCAAAAAATTTTAAATCGTCTGCATACAACAGACACTTGGACGCTCTAAAGCAAGATACTATGTCATTTATAAAAAGTAGAAAGAGCACTGGACCAATATGTGAACCCTGTGGGACACCCGATGTCACAATAACCTCCCTAGAAACTGAACCACAAATGTTGACCTGTTGTCGACGATTAAACAAATAAGATCTGATCCACTCCAAATAACTTCCAGAAAGACCAATTTGCTGCAATTTTAATAATAAAAGCTGATGACAAACACTATCAAAAGCCTTGGATATGTCCGTGTAAACAGCATCAATCTGTTGCCCAGCTTCGACAGATGTAATTAAGTAATTTTGGAACATCGCAAGATTTGTAGTAGTTGAGCGACCGCGATAAAAACCATGTTGCATACTCGTAATGTAGTGTTTCAAAGACTCAAATAAATGATCAGTGATAATTGCCTCAAACAGCTTTGGGATATGCGAAAGCAAAGAGATACCTCTGTAGTTCTTTATATCGCTTTTATCACCGGATTTAAAGATCGGCAGAAAATTTCCAAATATCAGGAAATGAACCTAGATTAAAAGATCTTTGAAAAATTACACATAGCGGTTGAGACAACGACTGACAGCACCTTTTCAAAAAGTTAGTGGGAATTCCGTCAGGACCAGCCCTCTTAGAGACATCAAGGCCATCTATTTTAGTGCAGATTTCTGCCTCTGTAAAATAATATGTTGCTAGTAGTTTCCCTGAAGAACTTACGGGACTGATCTGACTAAAATCTAAAATTTCATGGTGTGAATAGCAGGACTGAAAATGGGCTGCAAAGGCATTAGCGATGTGATTTGAACCCATAATTTCTTCACCGTCATAATTCATAACACTAGGCATACCAGAGTCTCTTCTCAAGTTACGAACAAATGACCAAAAGTGCTTGATATTTTCCGGAATAAGTAATTCAGTTTGCGTGACATATGTAAGATAGCACATGTCAGTTCGAAACTTTACTTCACGTCGTATGTCCGAATAGGCCAGATAGTCAGCTTGTTGTTCAGTGCTTTTATACCTCTTATATAGGCGATTCTTTTGTCCAATAAGCCTTCTCAATGGGAGGTCAAACCATTTTGGGTACTTGCAGTCAACCATGGTTTTCTTGGGAACATGAATATCGATTCCCCGAAGCAAAACCTCATAGAAGGTTTCAACGATCCCGTTTATGTCAGGAGATGATAAGAAAGACCAATCCGATTGCTTATAAAAAAGATTGAGTTCATGGAAATTTGCCCGGTGAAACTGATATACACTCACTTGATTGTAACTTTTTATTGGAGGAACATATTCAATTTTATACATCAATTCAATCGCAGGATGGTAAGGGTCAATATTTACTAGGGGTAAATCAGGAGATGAAATGCGAACATTAACAAAGTCATCAGCAAAAATCAAGTCTAAAGTTCTACCCATGTGATTGCATAAAGAATTAATTTGTTGCAATTCTAGAAAGTTCATTGACACAATAAGAGTTTCAGAGGTCACCGATGTTAAAGACCTTGGAACAAGGGTATCGTCTTCATAGATCCACTCCACTGAAGAAAGGTTAAAATCCCCAGAAATTAAAAATGTATGACTGTCAAAACTATTTCTCAGCGACTTGCAGGTATTGCAGAATGACTGATAATACTCCAGGCTAGAATTGGGTGGGAAATATACACATCCTAGGACTAATTTTGTGTCGCCAGCCTTCACCTGAACCCAAACATCGTCAAACTCTAGATGAATAGGAGTAATAATCAAGGATGCCTGAAAACAACAAGAAACTGCAATCAACACGCCTCCGCCGCGCTGGCATCCTAGTTCTTCATAACTCCTATCTTTACGGAAAACCATATATTTATGTTTAAACATTTCGTAGCTACTAATATCTCCATTAAGCCACGTCTCGGTAAGAGAAATTACTTCATAGTCGCAAGACAAAATGCTTATAGAAATCTCGTCAGTCTTTGTGCATAGTCCCCTGACATTTTGATAAAACATGCTCAGACTACTCGCTGAGGAAACCCCAATACCACTGACAGTGTGACTGTATCATATGTCTGAGTTACATTTTGTTCGTTGATAGCGAAAAATTCGAACCTTCATATAGTTCCTGCTGCAGAGAAGTTGGAGCATTATTCATAGTCTGAGAACGAGCACTGGGGTTGTCGTGATCAGAATTAGACGTACAAATGTATGCAAACTGAAAACCTTTTATTCCCTTGTTTTGTGGGACACTGCACTGAAGATCAGATTTTAACTTAAGAAAAAAATTATATTTGTGTTCTATATTTAGATATATCTGTTGTTAGTTTATATTAGGTACTTGTCATATGTCTAGTTACATTTCTATTTCTTTTATTTATAGTGCTCGAAACCAAATAAAACATTTGAATTTGAATTTGAAATACAATTTAGTAAAATAACAAAAGGTAAAAAGTTTGATTTTCGTGAAGATAAATAAAAACTATAATAATTGTTGTATGTGACCTCCATTAACTTCCACACACTTAGTCAATCTCTAGAAAATATTTCCATATGAGTTTTGAAACATTTCCTGTAGAATTAATTCTATAACATTTCTTATGTTAATTTTAAGTTCTTCAAAATTTCATGGTAGAGGATTGTAGCACGCTTCCTTCACATAACCCCACAGAAAAAAGTCTGGGATCGTTGGATCTGGGGAATATGGAGCCTACGGTATAGGACCTCCCCTGCCTATCCACCTGTTTGGAAAAACTCGATCCAATCTGGTTGGAAATATATGTCATTAATTATCCCTTGTTTTTTAAGTTGCCGATAAATAAATAAAACATATCGGTCTAGTTACCTCCAAAGATGGTATTCTCCATTAAGAAAAAAGGACCGTACACCTTGGTGGACGACACCGCACACCAAACATTTACTTTTAGCGAATTTAAATTTTGTATGCCTTAAATTTAATTATCTTTAAAAGTCGCTCTACTTTACTTTTCGATATCATCAATGTGCTGGCCATTTAACGTTTGCACCCACAACAAAATCGACTTTCTGGATGGGGGATTTTTTTGGTGTACTTTACGAAATCTGCGTCTGGATATTGTTATTGATTTCGTTTCTGCATATGTGATTACTAAAAATGCTTTTTCAATTCGATTAAACATTTTTTAAAGATTATTAAATCTAGGGCATGTAAAATTTAAGCATTTCAACGAATTATCCCCACGCTTACGAACAGAGATACTAGATACACATGTAAAACAATTCTAGATTTAACGAGATTTCCTACTGGGTAATTAATAATGCCAGACGAAGCAACATTTCAGGTAAACAGAAAGGTTAAATATTATGCAAGAGTTTACAAAGTTAATTTTAAAATTTAAGAACTTCAAATAAATATCCCCAAACTATGTATTTTTGAAAAGAAAAAGTGCCAGGCTATCCAAGACCATAAAAATATATAGGGTGTCCCATTTAAAATAAAACAGTAAATTTAGTCCCAAAAAACAGGTATTTCTCCGCGATCCTAGGATAAAAGGGAAAATTTGGCAACATTGACAAGAAGAAACTCGGGGGAAAACTAAGCCATTCGGTGAAATCCGCATTTCGATATCATTTTTCGTTTTCGAGCTATTAAGTCTTAAAATGTGTTACTTTTCCATGGGACACCGTGTATCTTAAAAAACAGAGAATATACACATAATTTAGGTCATTAGAAAGGAATACACTGCCTCTTTTGGCAGGTTTCTTGTCAATGTTCTCGTTTGTCTTTAAAGGTAAAGTTATCACACCTGATATTTGTATTATTAGCAAGAAGGCACCCAACAAATGTTAAAAATAATATAAATTCAAATAATACAATAATAAAAAAGTACAGTCCATAAAAGCTTTCTAAATAATTTTCACCCTGTATATACCTTTTTATCTTTCTTTACACACTTTATAACTTGTTTAGTTTTTTGTTATTATTTTTCTCATTTCCATACATATCTTTTTTTTTACCTCAGACAAGTCCCGCAAAGACCGTCATCGCTCCAAGCCCAGCGCGGAGCCTAAGTTCCTTAACCACTTCCAGCCCTACCATCAACAACAGCCCGTCTTCTCGAGCACCGGAAGTCACGCCGGAGAAACCCGACTCGCCCCGACCGCCCAAACCGAGCAGTCTTAAAGTGCGAGCCGCCATTTTCGAACAGCAGAACCAGAAGTCGACCCCGATAACAATAGAATTCGGGAGGTCGAATCGGGCGTCGTTAAGAGGGGAGAAAAACAAGGGAGGAGAGGTGGATGCGAAGTTTCGAAATTCTTTGGAGAAAGAAAAAAGTGAGAGGATAGGCAAACTAGGGGGAAAGACTGTGGATAAGAATAATAGTATTATTATTGGTAAGTACACAAATTTTCTATAGTTCGGTAGTTTTCTGTCTAGAAATCTTTCTCTATAACTTGTTGCCATATTCGACTGTTTTATACATATTCTAATGCACAAGAATAAGTAAGTCAAACTCAAATTTATATACCCGCAAGAGATCTCATAAAGAACACACTTTTCTATATCTAGTTCTATCGGACAAGTGTAAGTGTGACATTCACTCTCCTGACTCAATCATTAGCATATCTGATATTGGTCCTTTCAGAAGCTCACCCAATGTCTTTTATCATCTTGTTCAGAGTTTATTACTTTTGTTTTAAAATAACGGCCTGGAGAAAATTAATAAATACTTTTAAAAATCGGGATTAATTTCGGAATTGATCGGTCTAATAATCCCAGTATTTTCGAGACAGGTTTTTCTTTTGTCCGAAACCTTAGGGTTTTCCAGGACTGGCATAGTGCACAAAAATATGCGTTGCAGTGCATATACTGAATACGGGAGTGTGAAGCTCTGGTTTTAATAGGCTCAAAATATTGATGACTGGAAAGCCGTTATGGTGTAGATGGGTAGTTTTTTATAATTATTAATTTTTTTACATATTGATGAAAAACTGTCTCCTACATTGTTTTAATCAATAAATAAACTAGTTTTTTGCCTAATATTGGGAAACTTATCTATTTATAGTATCAATTCAACATACTTTCGAACCAAATCAAAACAATTCCATCTTCCATTTATTATTTCTATGGATCTAGAGCAGGGGTGCTCAAACTTGAACTGCTGGCGATCTACCTCCATATTTTTAGACTACTTACGATCGACTCTGAGAGGCTGCAAGTATGTGTGATGCAGGGTTGTCGTACATACACGATACATACACCCTACCTACCTACCTAGGGTGTACCGTAGCATATATAGATATTAGCTTTCCGCACAATATACATTATTTTAGTCAAGGTTTGGGCTAGGTTTAATTAGGTTCTTCTCTACAATATCAATGAAAAAACTCATAGTTATTCAAAATTGCTAATCGCAAGCATGATGACATATGATCGTCAGTTAGTCGATTGCGATATTTTGACTTAATTATCTTCATTTCACAAAATGCAGACTCGCACAAGTAAGTTGACCCAAACATTGCTGTCAGTTGAAGGGCGATCTGCCTGATTGCGATTATGATAGATCAACTGAAAAGAAAGGATCTGAAACATTTTCCGTCTTTGAAAGCAAGGATTCCTCAGTTGAATTATGATACGTATGAGGTTGAATTATCAAATATTTGTCCCAAAATATTTGATAATTCAACCTCATACGTATCATAATTCAACTGAGGAATCCTTGCTTTCAAAGACGGAAAATGTTTCAGATCCTTTCTTTTCAGTTGATCTATCATAAGTTTATACCCAAAGTTGTGTTTTTTTAAATGGGACACTTTATATATTTGTCCAGAAATTGATTTGTCCTTTTAAAAGCTTCTCAAAAATATATACTACTGCAAAATTTGGGATGATAATTATAAAAATTAGGATTTTTGTTGTTGTTTATTAAAATAGACCCATACTATTATTTATTTTTGAGAAGCTTTTAAAAGGACAAATCAATTTCTGGACAAATATACAGGGTGCTCCATTTAAAAAAACACAACTTTGAGTCATATCTAATAAATAACAACTCAAATGAAAAATATGACTACGCCACCGGATCCAGCGTAAAAAACTGCATAAGCAGCAATTTTTCCCTTTGTGTTAAGTTAAAGGATAACCCAGATACGAGGGGGGTCCCAAAATGCAAAATTTTCTATTTCGCCCTGTATCTCATAAACGAAGAAGGCTATGAAAATTTTGTTTACGGCTTCATGAGTTTCACAAAAAATTTGCTCAGGTTCGTGAAAACCGCAAGGTTCTATCTTTAAAAATAAACGAGATACCCTGCTTTTGCAACCAAATCCGGACACCCTGTACATTCCATGATATCATTTTTTAGTTTATCTGCCATGTCCTGACTCATGACTTCAATACGCCTTGTGACAGTCGGACGAGATAACTGAAGTTCTCTAATAGCAGACATGATTTCTGTTTTATTTTTAAAATCTCCAAATAAAGTCTCACCCGCTTCAATAAATGCTTCCTTCACAACCGATCCATCTTCGAATGGTTTCTTGTGTTTCTCCAATATATGAGATATTTTAAATGACGCGATCGTAGCAGCTTTTGATTGTTTGGTCTTGTGAATATGGTTTGTTCTTTTTTCAAACAAGATATCAAATCACGTACTTCTCGTTTTCTTAATTCACTCTGTGGCGGAAAATCCTTTTCATAGTTTTTATGAACCGTTTTATGATGCCTCTCTAAGTTACCACGCTTAGGTATTGCAACTGACGCACGACAAATAAGACAAATGCACTTATCCTTCACCATACAAAACAAAAATTCTTCCTCCCAATCGTTATTAAAATGATACGTTTTAGATTTCTTCGCTGCACTCATTTTGTACTATTTAATAATAAACTTTGTATCGACGTAGTATTGCCTTCAAGTTGCAATTCAGAATGACTCCAATTCCTGCAGGCGCAACATTTATATCGGCGTGAACGAAAGTCTCGAATGTTCCCGTCAAACGCACCGCCCGAAATTTCTAGAAAAGCGGCAAGAATAAAAAACGCTGCTTTTCTTTGACAAGTACCGCGCGTTCCTTTGATAAAGCCGCCTCTTGCCGCTAGCAGAGTGTTATTTTATTACGTAATAAATTTTTGTAGTTTAGTTAAGTACCTACTTATTAAAAAAAATTTTCTTCTAGAGATCTACTCAAAAAGCACTCGCGATCGACTGGTCGATCGATTAAGAGTGTTAAAACTATTTTTTCTTCATGCACCAATATTTATCAAGAATCAAATGTTCTGAGAAATCAATATTAAAAGAAATCCCTTAATGTTGCGAACATTATGGCCCACACTGTATGAGACTAATCTTGCTTTAAATGACCCTTACTCTTAATTGTTAAAATATTTGTGGCTCCTTTCACCCTGCATGGTTTTTTTATTGCAAATATTATCCAGGATTTTTTTGTTTATACGATTTTAACCGATCTTTTTCGGTGTAGACTTTTTTTGAAAAAAAAAACAGTTCTCTTTAGTATTTAAAAGCTAATCAGGTTTTAATATTTGTACTCATCACCACCTTTTACCTGGATGTTAATCCAGTTTTGCTCATTCCTCTAATTGGTTTAATTTTTTTTTAGGTGATAAACCAAACATAATTTCCTCGGATGAAATACCGAGTGATCTAAAAGACTTAGATTTCGTTCGGCACAGGCGGCGAGACGACGACATCCTCAAGGAGGAGAGGCGGAGGCACACGTACGAAACCCGCGAGAGAGAAACGGAATCCGAGAGGTTGAGGAGAGTTAGTCTGGAGAGCAGGAATAGTCCGCGGTGAGTGGCATTAAACATAATTTAATACAAAGCAGGGTTGAAGAAAACATTTTTTTTTAACTTTTAAACAAAACATGTGTTTTAAACAGTTTAACACTGTCTTAAAATTAACTTATTAACAAAACACTATAAACAATATCTTACATATACAGAGCTTAGTACACAGGTTTAGACGGCTTTTGTCAATTCAGAATTTGAATTCGTTTTTTCTAGATCGTTTTAAAATAAAAACATTCCAAATTTGATTCCCTACTCATCTTCACTAAACTTTACTGAATATAATTTGACTTCTCTTTTTACAAATTCTTTACCTACCCAAATGTGAGAGGGTGAAATAATTATCAACTGAAGTTCTCCCTCGTCCTCAATCCATTGCGATCAACTGTAGCTCTCAGATGAATCCATAAATAAAAATCAAGGGGATTCAGAAGATGACTATGATAGGCATTTGCCATTTTGCGAGGAAATGATGAGACAATAGGTTTCGCCATAACATTATATTCGGATGAATGTACCTTCTTTTTAAACGGAGTGATTAACAGACACAATTATCGTTTCTGGAGTCAGGAAAATCCACACTGGATATGTGAAGATCATACGCAGCGTCCCTAGAAAGTAAATTTATGGGCAGGTATATTTAATAACCGAGTTATAGGCCCACTCTTTTTTGAGGAAATCTTGCAGCTGAACGATACCTGCACTTCTTAACCTTTGAGTTGATACCTGCTCTAGCTGTTATTTTTCCTAACGAACAAGACAATGCTCCGCTACATTTACAAAATGTATTACATGGTACAATTAAGGCCTTTAGACTACTTTTTTTGGGGACATCTAACAGAGAAGAGAACCAAAACAGGCCAAATAATATTGAAGATTTGAAAACCAGAATTCGAGTGGAGTAAAATAACAACTATTTTCAGAATTTGCGACATTAAACAACTTTTTTATTTTGTTTTGTTTCAACGCTTGCTGTTTTATTAATTGCTTTTCCTTTACCTACCCAAATTGGAGAGGATAAAATAATTATTAAAACTGAAGTTCTCCCTCGTCCTCAATCCATTGCGATCAACTGTAGCTCTCAGATGAATCCATAAATAAAAATCAAGGGGATTCAAATTTGGTAGTCTTGGAGGTCAGATATGAGCAAAGTTTTGACCAGTCCAATGTTTGATGCGCCTTCATATTGTCCACATTAAATTAGTTTTTTCTGTATTGATTTCAGTCATGATAGTTCACCGACTGTTTGTGGTGTTCAAAACTACTCATCTGAGTTTTTTTTACATCATTTGATGCATTTCTCTACCGTTTTGTGTAAAACAAAACTCAATTATTGAGACCATAGTTCAAAACAAGTACATCTTTTATGCCACACAGCGAACAGCAAGTTGAAGTGTAGGTGATTGATTTAATTTCTAGTAATTCTTCTCTGGTTCCAACTGAGTAGAGTACACATGACAAGACATTTCAGGTGACCCTATCAAAAAATCTAAAGGATCGAAGTCAGGGGATCGAGGTGGCCATCGAATGGACCAACTGTACCTATCCATTGATTTGGACACCTGGTATTTAAATGTTTCGTAAACAAAACTCTGCTAACAAATCTATGATTTTCCTGTTGGTTTCTCGTAGAAACCAGGTGGCATATTCCACTTGTGGAGGATAATTTTCGAGCGTCATAGTCATAGTACTTTTTTACCATAGAATAATGGAGCAATTGCTCTTAAAGTACTCTGTGTACTGAAGATTGAATGCAGTACTTGTTGCGATATTTTTCTGACTTTAATTTTTTGAATCTTCAGCCGCCAAATCTAAGATATTTTCTTCAATCTCAACGGTACAAGCAGGTCGTGGGTGTCCTACCCCGCCAGGTTTAGGTATAAAGCTTCCTATATAGAATATAATATTGTTCGTATTTCAAAAGAAAACGTTGCCTTGCGGTAACTACCTGTTTCTTGCGAACTGCGGTCAACACGTTCAAAAGTTTTACGATGTGGCAAAATTCGCTACAGAGCTAATCTGTACAGGGTGGCCCACATAAGATGACCCACTACCTTATCTCATAATCTGTACGAGATAGGGAAAAAAGTTTTATACAAAAGTTTCTTGGGTTTATCTAAATTTTTTAAATATTTTATTTTTATATATACAGGGTGTGTCATTTTGCGTTGACAGATGTCAACTTTGTTATTTTAAATGGAACACCCTGTATATTATTATGGATTTGAATAGCTCTCTTAGAGACGATTTCAACGATCTATTATAAGATGGGTCTACGAGGCACCGTTTCGGAGATATTTACGATCATCTTCAATTTTTGACATACTTTCAACTTGTATCTCTAATATTTATCAACTTTTTTGTTTCATTTTTGTGCAGGAAAAAACATAATTTTATGCTTTATTGGACGTGTAGGTAAAAATATTGAAATTGAAAAAAAATGTTACAGTGTTGTCACGTTTTGCGTACCATCAGTTTTCTCAAGATTTTTAAATGAAACCCCCTATATTTTATAACGGATTTAAATAGAGCATCGAAAGACGATTTCAACGATATATTATAACATAGGTTTATAAGTCACGGTTCCCGAGTTTTGGGGATTTTCTTCAGGAATCAATTTTAATATTAAACAATTTTTACTAAACATAACATAAACTATTAAACATGACATAACAAGAACAAAGACAAAAAAATAAACATTACTTAAATTAAATTTTCTATATAACCACCTTCCTGTGCTATACATGTTGTATAAATAATGTCTAATTTTTTTATTGCCCTACGAACTGCTCCACTCTCATTGATCAAATGGATCTCTTCCATTATTCTCCCCCTTAAATCGTCTACGTTATTAACTTTATTCTTATACACTTTGTCTTTAATATTTCCCCATAAAAAAAATCTAGTGGAGTTAAATCGGGACTCCGAGCTGGCCAGGGTATTGACCCAAATCTGCCAATCCACATTGGAAATCTTTCATTTAACTATTCAATTACAGGTCTTACGGTATGGTACGGCGCACTGTCTTGTTGAAATACAAGACCATCTTTAATTTCATCCGGTAATTCATTAATAAGAGGTTGTATTTCATTTTGCAACAAACTGGGGTATCTCTGTCCGTTAAGAGTCCTATCATAAAAAACCGGCCCAATCACTTGGTCCTTTATTATTCCGCACCATCATATACACTTTGATGTCCCTGCTTTCTGATGGCTTTGATTTTATGTTGATTTTGCCTTGACCAGTAGTGGCAGTTCTTTCGGTTAAATATTCCCGCGGTGTTGAAAATTACTTCGTCAGTGAAAAGAATTTTGTCAAAAACCGGTTGATCAAAGTGGCGGTCCATCATATCCATGCAAAAAGTAGCTCTGTTGTCAAAATCAGCTATGGATAGCTCTTGTACCGGAGTGAATTTGAAAGGATGGTAATCGTTGATATTAAGTGTTCTCTGAATACTTGCTCGGCTAATATGCGGTATGTCCCGTGCGGCATCCCTTTGGGAATTTTCATTGCTTTCCTCAAAATATAAAAGAACTTCAAGTTGATTTTCTTCTGTAAGAACTGTCCTAGGCCGGTTTCTTTTATTGTTTATCACAACGCCATTTTCCAGATCTCGTGTAATTCTTACGAAGATTTTCTTACTTGGAATTCTGCTATTTGGATACAGTCTTCTATACTCCCTTAACGCTAGTGCGGGACTCTTATTGTTTCTAATGAAGCACTCATATAAATTTAAACGTTGTTGAATAGTGTAGTTCGACATAATTATTTCTTAAATTTACTAATTTAATCAAGAAATGCAACCAAGCTGTCAAATTTCATGCAAATAATATTTCGTTTGTTTCCATGGTTTTGAAGCACAGCCTACTTAAAATTGTTGATAGGGTTGTGGAAAGGTTGGTAAATAATTGTGAGAGAAAAAACACGAAGCCAATACTTAGCTTGATGACGTTTATTACTCGACTGACTTTCAGACGCTCTATATAAAAACGAAACAACAAAAATGATTAGTAAGCAAAGACATTTTGCGGCACCATTATCGACACAGTCGCCTTGGCCGTCTGTTTCGGTAATCGCTAATCATAACATTGATAAGGCTTATTTAGTATATGGGAAGGAAACATAAAGAACTATTTTTAAATAGATTCACACTATTTTAACAAAAATATACATTATGTATTTAACTGATTTTTAGAGAGTTTTACGTTTGATCTGGAAAACGGCGTGGTAATAATTATTCAAAGCAATTAGAAAATCTAATTTAGATATTCTTTAGCATATAATATTAATTTTGTTGTCTTCGTTCATGTCATGTCACGTTTAATAGTTTGTATTATGTTTTAGTAAAAATTATTTAATATTAAAATTGATTCCTGAAGAAAATCCCCAAAACTCGGGAACCGTGACTTGTAAACCTATGTTATAATATATCGTTGAAATCGTCTTTCGATGCTCTATTTAAATCCGTTATAAAATATAGGGGGTTGCATTTAAAAATCTTGAGAAAACTGATGGTACGCAAAACGTGACAACACTGTAACATTTTTTTTTCAATTTCAATATATTTACCTACACGTCCAATAAAGCATAAAATTATGTTTTTTCCTGCACAAAAATGAAACAAAAAAGTTGATAAATACCAGAGATACAACAAGTTGAAAGTATGTCAAAAATTGAAGATGATCGTAAATATCTCCGAAACGGTGCCTCGTAGACCCATCTTATAATACATCGTTGAAATCGTCTCTAAGAGAGCTATTCAAATCCATAATAATATACAGGGTGTTCCATTTAAAATAACAAAGTTGACATCTGTCAACGCAAAATGACACACCCTATATATATAAAAATATAATATTTAAAAAATCTAGATAAACCTAAGAAACTTTTGTATAAAACTTTTTTCCCTATCTCGTACAGATTATGAGATAAGGTAGTGGGTCATCTTATGTGGGCCACCCTGTACACCAAGTGCATAGTTTAATCAGATGTCTAATAAAACAGGTAAAGATTTTTGGGCAAGTGTGAAAAACTAAATTTAACACGTACTGAAATTCATGAACTGCCCCGTGAACTTGCAGATGAAGCTTCACTCAACAATTATTATGCCCAAAGCAGTAATGTAGTTGATACTACATCAAACGATAAAATAAAATTTTATGAACAAAATACTCATCCAAACGTAACTCACGACCTCAATTTTAAATTAATTGACGAAAGATCAGTACATAAAATAATTAATTAGATGAGTAGTAATGCCGTAGGTGAAGATGACATTTCTTTAAATGATGTAAAGTTGTGTTTTTCCAGATATCTAGAAGAAAGGTATTATTAAACCATAACTTAAGATTGCTATTTCCAAAAGTCCTAAAGATTTAAGACCTATATGTATATTGTCAGTTATACCAAAAATTATTGAGAAACACATCTACAGCCAAATTCCTTCTTTTTCCCTTCCCTTGAAAATTATACCAGACTGTCAGTCTGCATTTCGTAAGGACTTTAGTACATCCACTTGCCTTATAAACCTTATAAATGACATAAGAATTAACGAAGAAAAAAAGAAAGTGACTTGTTTGTGTTTGCTCGATTTCAGTAAAGCATTTAATACTTTAAATCACACAATTTTACTAGGTAAGCTTCATTATTTTGGATTTTTGGAGAATGTAGTTAAATTTCTTAGATCATGTCTCTCAGGGTTGCCCAAACGTCTGGAATTAAATTAATATAGCCTCGACCAATGACTTTTTGAAAAAATGCTCTGACCCCTTAAATTAGTGTTTTAATTGCTCACATTTTGACGTAATTCATTTGTTTTTGTTTTGACAGTTGCCAACGTATGACGTCATCGACCTTTTTTTTTAAATGGCAACATACAACTTGTGAAACATCATTGGAAATCTCTTATCTCATATAGTATGCTCCTAAATTTTGGCGCGATTCTGTCAAGCTATTTCAAAATGGCGACCGTTCAAAATTTAATAAGAAAAGTACAGAATAAAATTAATATAGCCTCAACCAATAACTTTTTGAAAAAACGCTCAGACCCGTTAAATTATTTTTTTTAATTGCTCACATTTTGACGTAATTCTTTTGTTTTTGTATTGACATTTGTCAAAAGTATGACGTCATCGACCTTTTTTTTTAAATGCGCTTTGTTTAATGCTAAATATCCGGAAAATCAAATTTCACAGGGTACTGTTAGTAAGATATTTCACAAATTTGAGAAGATTATTTCATTAAGCGAAAATGATCAATCATCCTTGTTTTTTACGTTTAAAGGTGAAAACCTTCATTGCTACACATTTGTGACAAGTATTACTTAGTAAAAGTAATTTTGGTACTGTTAAAGTGTTCTCTTATAATTTGTTTAATAAAAATGGTATTGTCTGAAAGGCACCGTATAAGTCTTGATATAGTTAGGATGTGGAGATAAAATGAGAAGTCAAAAAGAAGTGTGCGCTTTGTTTAATGGTAAATATCCGGAAAATCAAATCTCACAGGGTACTGTTAGTAAGATATTCCACAAATTTGAGGAACATGGTACAAAAAAGGACTTGCCCAGAAATGGACGGCCACGTGTTTTAGGCGAAAATGAAAAATTGAACATTGCATTATCTCTGCAGGAAAATCCATGCGTTTCTACAGTTTCATTGGCCCAAAATCATTTTACGCCTAGAGGTACAATTGGCAGGTTTTTGAAAGCAGGAAAATACCATCCTTATAAAGTATATCTTGTCCAAGAGCTTTTAGAAGGTGACTATGATAGGCGTTTGCCATTTTGCGAGGAAATGATGAGACAATAGGTTTCGCCATAACATTATATTCGGATGAAGGTACCTTCTTTTTAAACGGAGTGATTAACAGACACAATTATCGTTTCTGGAGTCAGGAAAATCCACACTGGATATATGAAGATTATACGCAGTGTCCCTAGAAAGTAAATTTATGGGCAGGTATATTTAATAACCATTCTTTTTTGAGGAAATCTTACAGCTGAACGATACCTGCACTTTTTAACCTTTCAGTTGATACCTGCTCTAGCTGTTGTTTTTCTTAACGAACAAGACAATGCTCCGCTAATTTTACAACATGTATTACATGGTACAATTAAGGCCTTTAGACCACTTTTTTTGGGGACTTCTAACAGAGAAGGTTTACCAAAACAGGTCAAATAATATTGAAGATTTGAAAACCAGAATTCGAGTGGAGTAAAATAACAACTATTTTCAGAATTTGCGACATTAAACAACTTTTTTATTTTGTTTTGTTTCAACGCTTGCTGTTTTATTAATTTTAGTTCTTTTATTTTTCACAAAACAAACTATTTTAGAGTTTTTGAATGCACTAATCAGATATCTAGTATTAAATGAAAAAATAAATTCATTAGTGAAATAATTTTTTTAAATTTTGAACGGTAGCCATTTTGAAATAGCTTGACAGAATCGCTCCAGAATTTAGGAGCATACTGTATGAGATAAGTGCTTTTTAATTATGTAATCATACCTTTGCCAAATAATGTCAATACAAAAACAAATAGATTACGTCAGATGTGAGCAATTAAAAAACTAATTTAACGGGTCTGAGATTTTTTTCAAAAAGTTATTGGTTGAGGCTATATTAATTTAATTCCGGACTTTTGGGCAGCCCTGTATATATCACTGTGTATCCATTAAGAGGCAATCTACCTATTTTAAATCGTTATATATACCTATGACAACAGTTGTCCCACAAAACTCAATACTTGGGCAACTTCTTTTTTCACTATATGTTGCGGATATGAATAATGTATTAAAACATACTAAACTGCAACAATATGCTGATGATTCTTAGCTGTATATATCATTTTCACTCGATAAACTGCAAACATCTCTGATTAATTTTAACAATGATAACTTAAAATTAAATGCATCCAAATCTGCTATACTGTTTTTTTGGGAGCAATAAGTCTATTATCGAACACGCGACGTCTTAACTTTAAAGTAAATAACATATATTTACCTGTGGTTGTTGAAGCTAAGAACCTGAGAGTTAATTTTGATATTGATCCTACTTGTCAATCGCATGTAAAAAATAAACTTAACTTGCATATATAGGCTTAAAAAGATTAATAAATTTTAAAAAGTATTTACTCCAAAAGGCTAAATATTATTTATGTAATATACTTGTGTTATCGCTTCTAGATTATGGTGACATTGTATATCACAGCTCAATAAATGGAAATGTTATCATATCTATCCAAAAACTTCAGAATGCTTGTATGCCTTATACCTTTAATATTCTGTAAATATAATAGATAAAATTCTACAGAAAAAACTATATAAAAAAACTATAAATATGGTTTATCCTAATTTCAATGAAAAAACAAATGCATATAAAGTTATATCATCTATAGGAGATCCAAGTTATAAAGTAGATAAATTTCTTAACAGTTTAGATATTAGGATAGCTTATAAAACTAATAATTCTTTAAGTAAGTTCATTAAAAATAATAAATCGAAATCTGACAAACTTAAGCATTCAGGTGTATACCAACTAAATTGTGGAGACTGTGACAAAACGTATATAGGTCAGACCGGCAGATATTTTGGTAAAAGAACAGCTGAACATTATAAATGCTTTATTAAGGAAAAGACCGAATCCAATTATGCTTATCACTTAATTGAGACTGGCCATGCCTTTGATAACAATTTTAAAATATTGCACAAGGAAAACAAGGGTCATAAACTAAATTTACTGGAGTCTCTAGAAATAAATAAGCTCAAACGATCAAACCGCTTGTTAAATGACCAACCGTCACCCTTATTAAATATATTTTAGTTTTAGATTATTCTCGTTTATGGCTTGTAGGTAAAAATTCCTAAACCATTTTATATTGTTAAAAAAAAAATTCCAAATCTTTTTATTGCACCTAGTTATAAAAATACGGTTTTACTCTTTCAATTGTTCATTCGAGATGTAACGTCCGAAGAAGCTACTGTGTTAGCGAAACATGTCACGTTTTTAATAAACTAATATAGTGGAAGTGTTTTGTAAAAAATAGTTGTTTTTTTTTACATCTTACTTAATTATTAATATTCCTTTTAGAAATAACATTACTCCATAGCTTTGTCTACTCGTGAACTCCGCCTTTTGTTGAAATTATAGGGTTAACTATATATAAATATGTGGATATACTCGCTTTTAAGTTGTATTATTAATATTAAAATTTATAATTTATTTATAATTGCAGTGTAGTCCTAATTCGGCAGAACTAATATTATTTTAAATTATAATTTCCATGTTATTGTATTAAACTGACTAATAAAATAGTTTTGAATTTGAAATAGTTTGAAGTGCATATCTGTATATTCTCCAAAACCAAAATTCTCCATATTATTATTAAAAATAGGCGAAATGAACTCAGCCAAAAAAATCTTTCTAGAAATAAAACTTTCTTTGCTATGTGTAAACTTATGACATCTTTTATTGTTGATGTTAAAATTAGACCTAAAAAAAGATCTATGCCTCAGCTGCTCTTTGTCGTGGCTACTTATAGGGGTGGTTCTTTTCTTACCCTTTTTCCTTTATATGTTGTTTGCAGTGACTTGTCCGTTAATCCAAATCACTAAAATGTTATGATTTGGGCGTCATTCATGGTCTATTAAAAAAACTTACTGAATTCAACTGACAACTAAGGTCCCATGAATAACCCTAAATATGATATAGTCTGAAATATTTAATAAAACTCTAAAATCAGATGTTAAAGATGTTTAATATAATAGGATTGCATTGAGATTAACCTGTAAACTTTAATCAAATGTTAGATAATTGTAAAATACCCTTTTATAATTGTACAATTATTTACACTATGGGTTGCGCTGATCTTTTAAATAAAATATATCTAAAAATTGCGCCAATTGTGCGTTTAGCTTTTTAAAAATGTATTTATGTACAAACTTATCTTTTAGTAATATCCTCCTGGGGTTGTTCTTTGAGGTCCTTGAACTCTAACCGATAAAATGTTTGATTATTAATTTCCAATATAGGGTTGCCAACCCTCCCGTCATGCCTCCCGCCGTAAAACTATACTCCCGCTCTTAAACAAAACTCCCGCCCACTCCCGCAAACTCCCGCTTTCCAACAATTTTGGCATTTAGCAGAAGGCAGAAGCAGATTCAGCTAGATGTACTAAAAGTACCTCTTCTTTTTCTTGCATTCTCTTCTTTGTTTTCCGGTTGCATTTGGATTTTTAATATTTAAGACTGGGATTTAAAAAAGCGCCTGAAGCTTGAAATGTACGCTGACAGGATTGACAAATGACATATCAAATATTAGATTGTTTAGATTTGGGATTCCCAGAAAGCAATCGTTATTATTATTATCCCCGAGTGATGTGTTCCAGGTATTTGTGAGCGTCAGTGTTTAATTTTTTTTTGCGAATAGTTTTGTGGTGAAAGGTGAAAATGTTTTCATCAGATAGTAGTACATCTGATGATATTGATTGGGTCGGCCAGTGCCAGAATGAGATTGATTGTGATGATGATGAAATTTCCCATAAAGCCATGACAGAGCCGAGCACTTCGACATCCCATCAAGAATTAGATTCCCCGCGGCCGCGCGTCAATGTTAAGAAGAGAAAATGGGAAGTTAAATTTAATAAAGAGTGGTGTAAAAAATATCCCAATATAATACAAGGGTCATCACTATCTCAGGCTAGATGCATACCTTGTGGTTCGCAATTTAGTATTAATCATGGTGGAGAGAATGATATCTCGAAACATATGAAAACTGACAAACATAAAAAAAACATTTTAGCAACTTCAAAAGTTCAGATAATCGATCATGTTTTTAAAAATGATTCTGGTAATGAACTGGCAACGATACATGCAGAATGTAGCTTCATTTTTCACAGTGTGAAGCACTCGCATAGCTACGCATCCACAGACTGCGGTGGAAAATTCTTTAAAACTATATTTTGTGACTCAAAAATAGCACAAAAATATGGTTGCGGTAGAACAAAACCCACGCAAATTATTACAAGAGTCCTTGGGCCAGAGTCAAAAAATAGAATTTTGAAAGATCTAGTGAATAACAAGTCATTTTCGATTGCGACAGATGCCTCGAATAAAGGAAATGTCAAATTATTTCCTCTTATCGTGAGATATTTCAATAAAGAGTCGGGGGTTCACACAAAATTGCTAAGCTTTTATTCAAGTGATTCAGAAAAATCAACAGATATTGCTCAGAGTTTGATCAACCATTTAGACGAAGCTGGCCTAAATATTGCGAATGTGATTGCATATTGTGCAGATAACGCATCTATTAATTTCGGAAAAAAACAGAGTGTGTTTGCCATATAATCCATAATGCAGGAAAGTTTGGACAAGTCGCATTAAAATATGACGTGGAGTCTCTCGTTATCAAATGTTTCAACGAATTCAGTAGCAGCACAAAGAAAGTTACTGAGCTCAAAGAATTTTTCATTTTTTGTGACGAAGAATGGTCGCAGCTTTTAAGAAGTGTACCAACAAGATGGCTTTCATTAATTCCTGCAACTGAACGATTTTTGAATCATTTTGCTCCAGTTAAGTCATATTTCCTTTCCCAGGAATCCCCACCTGGAATGCTGAAGAAATTTTTGGAAGACGAATTAGCTGAAGCATATTTAGGTAACCATTTTCAAACCGTTGGGTTCATTTTTGCTTTATCTTATCTTCTTCTGATGTTTCAGGACTCATACTACACGTCGGACATTTGATGAATGGAATAATTGGGAAATTGGAATCGAGCGAGACGCTGGCGATTGAATTATTTACGATAATGAACAGTTTAAAACTATCATTAATTAAAAAAAGAGAAGAACAATTCTATGGGTCTATTGCAAATTCTTTTTTGCGAAAATGAATTGTTCAAGCGTGAAGCGGATGCATTCCTAGAAAGAATCATCAACTATTTGGAAAAATGGTAAGAAATCCTTCAAAATATGCTTTGCAAAACATTCAGTTCTATCTACTATTCAAATAATTATTGTTGTGCTGAATCATAAATATTGTAGTCACTGTGGAATATTTTTAATGTATTATCGAGGTATCTAAGACATAATTATTTTTTTGGGTTTTAGGTACAACTACAATGAAGACAACAAATTCAAGTGCCTGAGCGCTATGATCCTAAAGAACAAACCAAAACTAGAAGATTTTTTCAAAATTTGTTCAGATTTCCATATTGAAGTTGATGAGGACGCGCTTTTTGAAGAATATGTTGAACTCTCGGAGTTTTATAAGAACTTACCAGCAAATGTTTCTGATATTTCTTTTGATAAGCAGTGGGTTTGCTTTTTTCAAAATCATGTTGCAGCTAATTTTGAAAAAATCGCATCAGTTGCCTTTGCCGTGCCTCATTCAAATGCTATGAGTGAGAGAATTTTCAGTTTGATGACACATGCATGGAGAAAGGACAGAAACAATCTAAGTGTCAAAACTTTAGAAGCTGAGCTAATGGTGAAACATAATTTTACCGAGTCGTGCACCGAATTTGCGAAATATCTCAAAACAGCAGATGGTAAGCAAATACTGGAAAAATGCAAAGGCAGCTGGAAAATGTGAACAAAAAAAAATGTCTTGAAATTGTGTTTGCATACTTATTAGGTTTTATACATAATAAATACCGATGCTATAGACTGCATAATATTGTTTTTTTATTCTTGTATGTACAGGGTTATTGATTATAAATGTCCCCCCCCCTTTAACTTTTTTGTTTGGCATTTTAGGAAAAAAATTTAAATATAAAAGTTGCTTGGAATAAGTTGAATTTTTAAAATATTATATTTCTAAATATACAGGGTGTGTCACAAATGTGCAGCAACTGCCAACTTTGTTATTTTCAATACAATATCATATTTTTTATTTCATTTTTGGATTCTACGTAAAATTCTAAGCATATTTGATATGGCATATCCTATACCTAACTTGAACTGTTTCCAAACTACAAACAATTGAAAATTGGCACTTTTTGCACTTTGACTCATTATAAGTAGTGGCAAAACGGTTAAAGATAGAAAATAAATTTTACATTCCTATCTTAACTTTTTAAAAGCTATCTAATAACATAAATATACAGTGGGTACCATTGGTACCAAATTTGGTACCTTCGTTGGTACCATCAATTACGACCATCACATAGCTCTTAAAAATTTAAGATGGGAAAGTGAAATTTATTTTCCTTTATCTTTAACCGTTTTGCCACTATAATGAGTCAAAGTGCAAAAAGTGCCAATTTTCAATTGTTTATAGTTTGGAGACAGTTGAAGTTAGATATAGGGTATGCTACATCAAATATGCTTAGAATTTTACGTAGAATCAAAAAATGAAATAAAAAATATGGTATCGTATTGAAAATAACAAAGTTGGCAGTTGCCGCACATTTGTGACACACTCTGTATATTTAGAAATATAATATTTTAAAAATTTAACTTATTCCAAGCAACTTTTATATTTAATTTTTTTTCCTAAAATGCCAAACAAAAAAGTTAAAGGTACCTACTTTTAAATAAATAAATAAATAAATAAATATATAAATAAATGAATGAATAAATAATTAATAAAAATTTATTGATAGTTTGTTATAGGCTGTTTTCCTTGGCTGTTTCGTAAAAATTTTTTTGTAGCACTCAAAAATTTTGCCTCAGGTAAGTGAACAGCTTTGTTTTCAAACCTCCCGCTTTTCCATTTCGAAAACTTGGCAACCCTATTCCAATACTCATGTAGTTCTCCAAACTTGGGTTTCTTGACTAAATAATGTCCCTGCTCAACAAGTGGCTAGCAAGATTAAAATTAGCCCACAAGCGGCTAGTAACTAACAAAATACCACATCTAATAATCTAGTTCATAAGCAGTTTAAAATGAATAAAACTGGTGTTTAATAAAACATTAAACTGGCGTTTAATAAAACTGCAGATTAATAAAACTGGGTTGCCCGAACGATGTTATTTCACTTGATTCCATTTATTTTCATCAAAAGATTTCCATAAAAATGGAATGATGGGCTATAAAAGGTCTACCCAGTGACAAAAGTATATTGGAAGTAACCTAACCCTTCAGTCAGCTGTCTTATCCGCTGAATTTTCAACTGTTCAGGAATGACATCCAGAATTCTGTATTACCGACTGTATTTTTACTATGAAACTATAAAACGAAATTCCCCAATATTTCACTTAAATGAGATTTATACATAATCAAGAACAACAACCCAAAGTTATGGAATTTATATTTATACCAAAACTTGTATGAAAGAACATTACTAGCTACACCCAAAATTAAAGAGACTTATGAAATTTACGATCTGTAGTATTGACTTATGATTTAGACACAATTGGAAGTTTAAAGGAAAACTCGGAGCGCCATCTATGAATTAATAAAATCCTCTCTAATAGAGATGAGTTATTCTGTAAATACACGAATTTTAATTTGTAGCATGTTTTCTGGTTGGTGCATGAAAAATCAAAAAACGGAACGTTACAAACTTCAGTTGATTCTTTTTTGATAGATGCCTACTTCATAAAAATAATAAAACTTTGAATATCCTAAATGTTGGAATACATTCTAAATAGGGGGTTGCATCAAGTAATAAAACAGCAAATATCTCATAAACAATGAACTTTAGGTAGATTCATAAAGTACAGCTTTTTTGGAAAGAGAAGACAATAGAATATATTTGTTTTATACAGAAAAGAATAAAACATATTTTTTCTATACAAAGTTGCCTAATTATGTATACAATTAATTAATCTTAAAAACTAGGGATATTATTTTAAAAAATGGAAAATTAAATTCTAACTTGACACCCTGTTTATGTATAAGATGATGTAGGTACTAATTTTTTACATTTTTTTTTTTTCAGAAAGGAGAAAACATCGCCCACGTACTGTATAAAGGACATGAAGGCAATTTTCGAATCAAAATCTAAACAATAACGTATAGGCGTTTAAAGGAAAAATGAAATTAAAGTTGATCCTTTTCATATTTGATATTATACAAAGAGGAAAACTAACTACTAACAAAGAATGACGGTAATGATAAAAGTTGACCAAAATATTTTTGTTTTTAGGTTCTAAGGTTTTACAAGCTGAATATATTGTGTACATAATGTGCGTTCGTGTGTTCTTTTATTTTTATTGTTTAGTTTTATTAACTGTGTTTTCGTTTTACGAGGAGGAAGTCGCTTTTTATTTAATACAAGTTTATTCGAGTAAATGTTATTAATTTAGTGTTTTTTTTTTCAAATATAACTACTTTTTAACTAAGAGTATAATGTGTGCGCCATGATATTCCCCCCCTTCCTAATATCAATATCTCAAAAAACCTAACATTAAATGGGAATAATTTTTAAAAACCAAGTTTAAAATTGCACCAGGCTGCCTTATTTAACACAACATAGGAAAATTGTTCAAGATTTGATTTCGCATGTTTATACAAACTTTTAGTTTTTTTTTTACTTAAAAATTATTTTAATATTGCCTATTTTAATTTACTAATAGCTTGATTTGAACATACTATATGTGTAATTGTGGCTTAGTTGGCAAATATATCCGTACATAATTAAGTCATAACATATACAATATGTGCAAAGAGGTATGCAAGAAATGGGAAGCTTTTTTATTATTCATTTCTCAGAAAACTTTATTCTAGCCCTTACAGTACCGAGACAAAATTTTTTGAATTTTGACTTCATATTGATTTTAGAGCGATAAAATTAGTTAAATAGAACTGGTAAATTTTTTGAAATTTTTTCAAAATTGTTTTTTTGGTTTTTTAGTGTGTGCACAATTGTGGGTCTTGGGAGTGAACAGATAAAAGCACAATTGTGAAAATACTATTTATTGTTTCGTATGAAATAATAGAAAACAGTTTTTGTTTTTACTTAAACATAGAAATATATTACATTTAGTGCATCGAACTCTTGAACGACTTTCGCAGCCTTCCAAGCGGCATTTAACTGGATTCTTCATTTCTTCATTATTTGGGCAATGTTCGAAACCGTCAAAGCGTTTGTCCACACAGGGAAGATTAGCAGGTACCCTTCTCTTTTTTCTTTCATTCCCTTGATTGATGTTTTCGTCTCCTAAATCTTCTGGTTCGTCAAATTCCGCTAAGTCTTCTGGTTCCTCAGTTTCCGCTAAGACGCGCTTTTTTGTTCCTGCGACCAAATACTCTCCAAGACTAAGCCTAAACTCCAGAAGGTCTTTAACATCTTTCTTTTTAAGGTTTTGACTTTGGCAATCCCTTCGATATTCCATCCAGCTATTTACTATTGCCAAATCAAATAAGTGCAAAATGGCCTTGACAGTCCACTTACGGGTTCGGAAAAAAGAGCGATAGTACTCCATCATTTGATCACACACATCTACTCCCCCCATGTGTTCGTTATAGGATTTAACAACCGCTGGACATGATATACCGGTACGTTTTTTTTCTGCTTTATTCCATCTCTCTACCTCAGTTTCAGGCTCTCTTCCAAATGCTGTAGATACCATCAACACAGACTTATTGTCCTTCCACTTAGTAATACAAAGTTTACCATCAGTTCTGACGACAACTTCTGACTCTCCTCGATTCATGGTATGATCTTTCTTGAACTCATAGCCTTTTACTCTGTTGGACATAATTGTAGCAGTTGCATCTATTTTCAATGTTATCAATTTGTCCATCAAAGCAATAGTTGAAAAATATCTGTCAAAGTACAAATAACAATTTTCTGGTAATGTTTCTACTAAGCGAAGAACAACTGACGCGCCCAATCCCAGTGCCCTGTCTTTTAGTGGAGTGGTATCGCCCTGGTAGATTTCGAAATCCATTATTAGTCCGTCCGATGTAGTAACAACAAAATTTTTAAGGCCTACAGGTCTTGACTTGTTCTTGACAAATTGGCGAACTGGACATCTGCCCAAGAACGGAATCATTTGTTCGTCGATTGAAAAGGCTGTATTCTTTTTTCTCTCAATAGTTTTACAGCGATTTATTACGATGTCAATTACGGGTTGTATTTTCCACAATCTGTTCTTCTTTTGTACTTCTTCTGGTACACTAAGATTGTCAACAACATGCAAATTTACACGTATCATGTAAAATCGATGACGTGGCATGACACTGTCAATTAATGAGAATTTATATTTTTCATTCCAATACATATGTATTCTTGGAAAAGGAATACATCCCATCAAAGCATTCATTCCAAAAAATTTTTTAATTTCTTGGGTTGTAACGTTGTTTACTTTTGCATTTGTTTGCAAGTAATATTGAGACGTGTAAATCGCCGCTAACTGAAAAAAATCATCATCCAGATATTTTGCAAAATATTCGTAAGGGGTTTTTACATGGGATGGAGTAAAGTTTTCATTTAAAGGAAAATCTTTACTAGGGAAGTTTCCACGCTTCCATTGCAACTTTTGGAAATGTATTAGCGGTAGATCGTCTTCGGAATCCGAAGAATTATCGATTTGATCACGTGGTATCGGTGGTTCTTCAGAAAAATCAAAATCTTCTTCCCCTTCTGAGCCAAGGTCAGATCCCAGTTCATCCAAAAGTTGAAATAAGTCCTCCTGATTTTCTGCTAAATGGTCAAGGTCGAGTATCTTTTTTCGCCCTGTAATAAAAGCTTAGCTCAAAAACCAAAGATTTGCATAATTTTGAAATAAAACATATTTTTTTATATGTTGACTCCCGTAGCTCACAATTGTGATGACCGCTACAAAGTTGTTTTTAAAAGCACAAATTTAAAAGATAATTGCAATATACACGTACATGATGTTTATTTGTTATTTATTATAACAATTTAAGTACAAAAACATCAAAAATTATAAAAAATTAACCAATTATTAGTTACTTACCCGCTCCTGCCATTGCCGGTAAAACACATTCACTTTTGAGGTTAGAACATTAACGCGACACCGAAAAAACAAAACCCTTCTGGCTGCATGCGCGTTAAATGCGATCTTCACAATCATGTCGTAAGGTACTCAGCGTAGTAAAATCATATTTTGAACCTTATAACAAGGGAAAATAAGGAAGTCACAATTGTGTTATGCGGTTGCGTAAGGGCTAGATAAAGGTTCGTGCTTGAAGAAAAAATAATTTTAACAGTATTACATTTTGGGTCAGATATAAAGGGTGGTAAACAAATAAAGAAAAGTGACTTTCAAAAATTAGAAATTAAAAAAAATTAAATGTTTATACCGGCAGTTTTACAGGCACAAAAAAATCGTAAATAGAAACTTAGTAATGTTTTTTTTTTCATATCAGTTATAGTTTGGAAGATATTTAGATTGAAAAATCGAAAAATAAAATTTTTTTCGGCGCTTGACCTTAAATGTCTTCTTATTTATAACTAATATGAAAAACTTTACTATGGTGTTCCGTGGTCTTTAACGCTGTTGTCAAAAAAATTTTTTTTTAAATCTACTTTTTTGTAGCGCCCTGTATATCTGACCCAACGTTTAATACTGTAATAACTATTTTTTTCTTCTAGCACCAACTTTTATCAAGAATGAAATTTTCTGACAAATAAATGATAAAAAAATTTCACATTTGTTGCATATTTGTTTGGACACACTGTAGATAAAAACTTGATTCAATTTGACTTCATATTCCCAGTTTTTGAACATAGAGGCTTGCATTTTACTAACTTATTAATATAAACGCCATTCGTTTTTAATAAAATGTAATATTTTATTTAATATGGTTTTAATAATCATATTTTGAAAAATCTATTATCTATGTATTTTAGCAGTTTTAAGAAATAAAAGTTTGTTAAATATTGCGGAGAAAAAATAATTTGTTTTTTTTTTTTAGTAATTTTTTGAATAACTTCTCCAAAGATATACAAAAACATGTAAAAACGAATTCTAAGCATTTTTTTATGATAAAATGTACTTTTTATTAATTTCTAAATTTTTTTTAAAAATTTCTTCCATCTTGGATGTCAGATATGCCCAAATCCCCAAAATATGGTAGTGTTTAAGTTACCTACAAAATTATAGAGTAAAAACTGTTATAACCAAGGGGGCTAAGTATTTTACTTTTCTAATGATAGGGAGGTTCATAAAGGAAACATTTGGAATTTAATTAAATATTGTAGATTTTTTTGGTTTAATTTTTTTTCGAAGCTGGCGTCTTGAAATTCTTCGTCTCGAACCATAAACCAAAAAGGAACATTTAGTCTGTTATTAAAGTGTGCAGAACATTATAGACGATTCTCTAGCAACAATATGAATTGAAGTTTTGTGGTGATAAAGCAATAGATATCTCCTGATAAATAACCTTTACTTTTGTTAAGATTTACTTCTTACATATCAGAACGCCGTCAGTGAGTTGATTGCAAGAATATTAAAAATGATTTGTGCATACAAATACAGCAAAATAATGTCCTATGCATATGCTATGTACATCAGTTTCCGAAATAATATTTCCGACGTGAATTTGGTCACGACTTGGATGTCCCAGGAATAGACCTTACGGATATCCTATATATATCCCTTCATGCCCCAAGAATATGAAGAGAGAAATATGAAATATACATCCTATGTGTATTCCTTGATTCCGTAAAAATAATATGCTATAATGGTCTATTTATGGAATACGAAGTGCATATTCCTAACAGAATATATCATAAGGAATCTAAATGTCATATGCTATACAGATGAATATACTTTCGATGCTATGTGCTTAGTGATGGATTACTGTGAAAGCCGGCAAATTGTAGACATTGAATTTGGACCGATCGCGATACATTTTATCTTATAAACAAATAAATACATGGTCGTTTATTTTCAACAGTCGCCCACTTACAGGAAATAAAAACAAATACAGTATGAGAACCAAAGAAAAGCACCTACACCCTGATCGAAATTAAACAAAAAATCAAGAATTTTACAACTATCAGAGAAAGGTAAAAAATAAATCAATTGACCTGTCTCATGACAACACTCAAAGAGTCCAAAAATATATCCACATTATCGCCACACATTTCATTAAATGTATGACACATATAATATATTGGCTCTAGTTAGCATGTTTGTATGGGGACGATTACAGAATTGAATTCATTCATTCAATATCATATTAAAGCTATTTAGCAAGAAACTCTGACTAGTTCCTCTAGTTGGATAAAGACCACCACCCTTCATTGGCAAGTACTTAGTAAACATACGCTGTACAGATTCTAAACTAAGTATATCACACTGATAAGTGGGATGCCACACCAATGCTCCATATGTTAATATTGATCTAACGAAAGAGTTAAACAATAATATATGAGTTGCATCCTTACTAAAGCTTATCAGTTCCTGAGTATGAAACCTAACGTTCTTGAGGCAGATTTAACTCTGCAAGAACTGACAGTCCACCGAGGAATCAATACTAGTGTATACTTTTAAATCGTCAGCAACAGTTTTGAACAATTAAGTTTGTATGCTAGGTAATTTATAGAAAGCAAAAAAAAGCAAGGCTCTCAAGTTAGAGCTTTGTGGAACTGCAGACAATACTAAATATTTTGAAGATCTAAATCACTCGATTTCTACGGATCAGGAGAGATTATAAACCTAACCTGACTGAAAATCTGTTTGTTTAATATATTTCAAAAAGCTTAAGAGAGAGCTATTACAAAGAATTGAAATGAGCCTATAATTAGTCAGCTCTGATGGATCATCTTTTTTCAATACAGGGATAACGCGAGCTGTCTTCCAGCAGCTAGGAAAATGATTAAACTCAATTGAGAGGTTAAATATGTACATCAAGGGCCTAGATGGAGCTCCGATACAGCCCGTTACAATAAAGCTCGGAACTGAATTACTACCAGAAGTTAATTTGTTTTGTAGTTTTTTCTCGGCCTCGATGATGTCCAACAAGATGTTGGGGGATTGAATCTGGTTCTATGGAAGCATGATGATTAGATCTTATATAAACACTTTGAAAAAAAGCAGAAAAAGCGTCAAGAATTGACCGGGAAGAGGTACAATCAACGTTACCATCCCGTTTAATACCCGGTATTCATAAGTGACACCTTTTTGTTTGAATAAAATACCAAAACTCAGAACTGTCATTAAGACTATTATTTTCAGTTTTTTTGAATAACATTTTTAAATTCAGTCTATTAACATTTTTAAATTCACTCGAATGATTTTAAAAATGATATAATAATAATCAGTTTTAAATAATTTTTATTTTTTATAAGCAAATTGTTTATTTTTAATTATCTGAATATTCTTTAGAAAGTTTTTTCCAAAATGCAAGCTTTTCTTAAATACACTATAAATTTGTTTCCATCAAATTTTAGTAAAAAAATAACAAAAATAAAACTGACGCAAGGCTCAAGTGTTCTGATCTCGTGAAGTAATGTTCCCTGAAGAAGCCTCGTATAATGGAAGGCGAAACATCGGAAAGTGGTTTCGTTTCGAAACATTTGACCGCAGCCGTGAAAGCTTTCGTTCTATATTAGTTTGACATGTTTGATTATGTTTGCTTGTCTTTTTATTTTTTATCACAGTAAAAACATTTTTTTGTATCTAAACTTATTGAATACATTTAGTTAACATTCTTTAGATCTTTTTAGCGATCCTAACATTTTCAAACAAGAGTAACTAAAATAAATAAATTATGCTCAAAGGATGGTAATTTTTTCTAATATTTCAATTTTACGGAAAAATACTTCTAGTATCGTCTTAAATAGAAAGAGGCTTTCTCCATTCTGCACCCAAGGGCGCTGTTAAAACATTGTTATTTATTATTATTATCATATTATACCTGTACTTTTGTTACATAGTGCTAAAAAAGGCTCGATTTTTATATACACGTGCGAGTGTGATTGCATTTTAAATAAGAATTGTCGCATTCTATAAGGTAATTTGTATTCATACAGTGTGCTGCTCTTAAGTATATTTGTTGTTAATATTGGTAAACAACTAAGAATTATCATTTAATTAATTAAATATATAGGATGTTTCATTAGAATAGGAATGGACAAATATCTCAAAGCTGTTACACTAGATGCTCCGAATTTGGTATACCAAGCATAGCCAATCTTATGATGAAATTCACAATGTTGTCAAGTTTACCAGTTTAAATAAAAAGTAAATTTTTTTTAAATGCAAATCAGGAAAAAAATTAAAAAATATTTAAAATTTTATCACCCTGTATCTTGAAAAAGGGACATGTGTTGTATGAACTTTTAATCATAAAGTAAATCAAAGATTTGCCTCCTTCAATATGTACGTGACATTAAGAAAAACCTGATTACTAGACTTGCGCGCTGCTTGCAAGGAATTGTATATGTGGTTTAGTGTTGCCAGAAGCATCTACTTGTTTAGAAGTGCTATAGAAAAGTTATGCTTATCTATTAATGAATTTAACCAGCACATCGGATACCGTATGTCGCGGCTTCACCATCAGTGGGGTAACACACAAAGTTTGCTCACCGGTCTTGTGTAGATTCCCTTTTTAGTTGCAATCGAAGCTACACGAACTCCATTTTTTCCAAGGAATACATCACTAATTTTTCCCAATAACCACTCATTTTTTGGAGCCTTTTCAATCATCGTAACTATTACTTCATTATTTTTTATAGGTTTTCAAGTTTCATACCACTTGGAGCGATTAATTAGTGTTTGACTATATTCTACGACTTCTCTTCCAATAGGCGTTTGCTAGAGATTGAGCAAATCGCCAATGTTTTCTAGTGATAATAAATAAATAAATAAATCACTTTCCTTTTGGTAATTTTTGACATCGTTATATCAATATTTAACATACAAAAAGGACTTCACGCGAAAACCGGTGTGATCTTTAGGCAAAGGGTAATTGATTAGTGGTCATTATCAAAATTAACATAGTGCAGTTTTATTTTACAAATGAAGCAAATATTGCGCAAACTCATCGGGAGTATCCCAGAATATGCCGTGATTGGCAGACACCTTCAAAGTCACCTGTAACAGGTATGAGAGTTGTCCATATGAACACATTAACTGAGCATGAAGTTTAATTAGTCCGATTTTCTTTATTGTAAAATGTAAAGGAGTTTTTAATATAACCTGTGTTTGGGAATATCGCCAACCACGAATGAGCTTAATAAAGAATCCACACCCAAATAGTACCCAGTTTTTCTACTTGAAACGGAATTTTCGCATGCACCGTTCTTATTTACACATGATCTTATACTGTTCAAAAGACCTAACGTTTTATCCATCCAATTGTTAACGGACGAATAACTTGAGTGACACGTAAGATAGATGTCTGGCAGAGTGGCAGCTCTGCAACAAATTGCAATTTGTCAAATAAAGTAGATTTGTTTGTAAATTAAGATACCGGGCCTTAGAGCAATTTGATTATTTAGTAGGAAATACTTTCATGTCAAAAGTTTAAAATCTCCACGTCCTCTGAATTGGTACACTAGTAAATTGTGATGCGCTGAGGACAAATGTGACGTCAGATTTTGTCAGCGACTTTTTGTTTTGAGTTGGTCTATAATACATGTATTTACAATTTCTAGTGGTACAGCTACAAATTTTGCCTCCCCCCCTCCCCTCAGTTTCTAGCAAAGGACCCACCATACGCTTTGTTGAATTTTTGCGAGGCTTCCCGCAAAATAATTGTATACTTCGCTAATGAGCTGTTATTCCCCTTCTCAAGAAAAAAAAAACAGTTTCCTTTGGACTCCATTATTACCAAACATAGCTGAGGTGTAACTAGGCCACTGATAATTCTCCCTTTTTTCACAAATATTCCGGCAAATTCTGTACAAGGGTAGAAGATTACTACAGAAATTACATATATTTTTCTGTTTTGTATCCTTTGTTCATACAATAAAAATATCATGAAAGTTTAATGTTTGAACATTAGGGAGAAGTTAGATTGAATACTAGGAAATCATGACATTGTTGATAAATTGATGAAAATGTTCTAATTGGAAGATCTATTTTAATGCGAAATAACGCTGTTAAGTTCACGGTTCATGATAAGCGCACTAGAATCTACTAGTATGCCAAAAACTGTCTAAATTGGCAATATAAGCTTACCGAAAACTTACCCACAGATTTTTTGTTGGCAACACTAATTGTTGGACAGGCCTAACGTCTCATTCATCCAAATGTTAGCGGGAAGTTTAAAATCTCTATGTACAGTGTGACAAGCGAATGAACCTTATCAACACTTGAAGGGGCAGGGGAGAATCTTCCCGTGTCATAGGCGTGCGAAGTTATTTTAATCATATTATTATTCATTAATATTGATGGCAATAATAATAATGATAAAATCGATAAATATTACTTTTGACTTCCCTCGTAAAAGGGAAGATTGTAATCATGAAAAAATCACCCACCGAGATTTTTGCAGATCCTTACATTTTTGGGTCTCTAGACCTCGAAAAACGTGTTCTCCCATTTCCATCGCTCTGTCCGTCGGTTTGTCTGTATGCGGCATAGCTCAAAAACTACTTATCCACTATCTTTAAGATTTGGTCAAAAACCATAGATCATAAGTGGATAAAATGGTAATATTTTGGTGAAAATTCATTAAGGCGAAACAAAATGGCGGTCTAGTGAAATATTACTAAGAAATACTAAGATTATGTGGAAATTAGCTGGTAAATTTTGGTTTGAATTTAAAATGGCGAAACAAAATGGCGGCTTAATAAATAACTTCACAATTCGGCCCGAAAAGACCATTTTATATATTGATTTCAAATTTTGCTCTAGAAATAATTGTGGTATAGAGATGAGCTTGTAAAATTTTTTTAGGATTTCAAGACGGCAAAACAAAATGGCCGTCAACTACAACATTTATAAACACTGAAAAAAATCAATATTTTACGTATCTTCCTATTCTAGGGTCCCTAGGTCCCAAAAAAATAGAGTTTCTTTTGATCTGTCTGTCTGTTTGTCTCTTTGTTAATTTCCGGCATAGCTAAAAATCAACTTGCCGTATGAAGTTTAAATTTTTGTCAAAAATTAAGGATTGCATGACAGTAACGTGATAATATTTTGGTAAAATTCCAAAATGGTGGCCTAGTGAAATGCTAAAAAGGATATTGCTAAAAATATAATTAACCAATGTATCTAAAATTCGGCACAAAATTCGAGTGTTACACAGGAATGAGCCTATAACATTTTGGTTCAAGGCGCAATTGTTCAAAAACTATTAGTTCCACAAAGCCTGGTTTTGGTGTGCATAAAGTACTTAAAAATGACTATTATTCCACCACATCTTCAAAAAATAAGGACATGCATTTTTGGAAAAAGCCTAATTTTTCAGATTTTTCTGCTTTTTCTCCTGTTCTAATGATCCGATCAAGTCGTCGATGGCATTATTATTTGTAAGTTCATTTTCTACTATTCGTGTCGTTATACCATCAAGATTACTTCATTAGTTTCGATTTTAAAAGCCAAAAACGAAAAAAATAGGATTTTTGTGCATTAAATTGTTTATAACCTAAGTTGATACCTAGTCGTGAGTGGGAAACATAAAAGAATATTACTATGGACTATCTTGTGTCCTATCTATCAACAGAGCAAAAAACGACTATTTTTTTGCTCTGTTGATTGGTGTAAAAATCAAATCTCTCTCTAGCACATTGATATTTATGACAAGGTTTTTCATCATCTTCAAAGATAAATATATCACCGGGTATATTTAGAAGAAGGAGAAAGCGATGTCTTTGAAATTGAAAAGTATTCCATTTCAAATAAATTATTTTTGTTATATTTTCGAGTTCTCACGTATATATATTTTTTGCCAAATCAGAGTAAAAATTTGATTGAAAATATATATAAATTTTGTTAGAAAACTTTTAACACTTTGTACAGGGTGTTCCAACAATAATGGCCATCGGCGATATCACAGAAAGGAAATTATTTCCCTTGCTGTTACGTTCTGTAGCGGTAATTTTTTGTACTTTCTTGGTGAGAGAGGCCACGAGAAATCATTGAAAAAGTTTTCAAAATCAAAAAATTGCCGCTAGGGGTATAACAGAAACGGAAAATACTTTTCATGATGTCGACGAGAGCCATTTTTAATTGAACACCTATTATATAAACACAAGTAATAAACTATTATAATCGTTATCACATCATAAATAAATTAGATATAATCAATTCCAATTTGCCCTAATATTGCTTACTATTCCAAATACGTAATTGCTTTGCCAACATTTCCCAAAAGTTAAATCGTTATCGACCCATGTCTCATCAATGTAAACTATGTTACGACCCTCCTCTCTATAATTTCGAATTGCCCTTGTATATTTATAGCGCCAATGTAAAACTTCGGGTCTCTCCTTCAGAATTTTTCGTTTATTTTGACACTTACGAAAAAAAAAAGCCATTGGCCTTCAACAACATTCTTAATGTTTCGCGACTATAAGGGAAATCCATTGTTTGTCGCAATTTCTGAGTGTAGGCACAGTTTTTAGTTCTAAATAAAACTTGTTTATTGTTTGCCTAATGATAGGAAAACCATGAAAATCCTTTTTGAGAGACAAACGGGTTTTTTTGTTGGGTGGTGATGAGAGCATCTCACATGGACGTTCCCATTGCCTCTCCTTATCTTCTTTGTGAATTTTGCTCACGGTGTCTTGAGAAACCCCAGTATATAGAGCGACGCGATCGATTTTCCTTTTTAAAGGTAATTTAAAATTATTACTTCTCGCTTCTTCATCGCAAACTCTATAAACACTGGCGATAATTTCTCTGAACTGGCCAGCAAGGGGTTTTCTCTTGAAAAAGATATTTCTTTCCATAATTCAAAAAGAAATTTAAATATTGTAAGAAATATATAAGCTTCAAGAAATAATTAAAACCTATAAATATGTTACCAAATAAAGACACGTATTAAGATTTAAATAAGTATGAAACCAAGAAGCGAGTCGAGTCTATCATTCAATATAAAATAACTAAACAATCGGAAATAACTAACTAAGAAGTAAAATTAACAAAACAACTAATTAATCCTTATTAATAAAACAGAGTTTAACAAGAAGTTCTCTTTATTTAACGTCAATTGGAACGGCGAAAAAACTTCTCCCACATAAAATATTTCAAACAATTTCTGGACATGGGCGTAAATATTTAATTTTTTTTATCACCCTTTGTGTGTGCTCTTCCAGATCTTTGCGAAAAAAGTTTTTAACCACAAGTTCTACAAGTTCCACATTATTGCAAGCATTTTCCCAAGTTCTCCAAATGGCCATGATTATTACTAATTATACACACAAGAAAATAAAAAACAAACAGGCAATACCCACATACATAAATAAAACTTAAGTCGGTATTATAAATATTAATTAGTAATTAATTTTCCTTATTTCAGTGACACCACTGATTAGAAAATTGGACATCAGACCCCGGCCCGTTCATAATTTAAACCAAGCCTCGAATTCGTCTTTTCCACGCCAACCACGGCTATCTCTCTCTGACAATGACTGCATATTGAACGGGTCGGAGTTTCGGAAATCTTTGCTCATATACTACCGATACCAATCAATATATTTTTACTATTTCATTTGAATTCGTGATGCAATAAAAATATATATTTTGAACGGACCACTTATATGGAAAAACGGAAGGAAATTTTTTGCCCGCATTTTTTCTATCCAGGTTCATTCAGTTGCCAGACTGTAGTTTGAATTGTAAAAAATTCCGCGAAATTTCGGTTAAGCTTACCATAGCCGATTTTGACAATTTTTGGCACACTAATTTATTAAGATGTGCCGATCACTAATATGAAGTCAGATTTTATCAACGACGTTTCGTTCTTAAATTATTAATCACCAGTATCGACAATAAATTTCTACTATTTCACCCATCTTTTCACAAATATTTCGGCAAATTCTTACTAAAAACTAGGAAATCATCACCATCAAAATGGATGATCTATTTGTTAAATTTAATGCGAAATAACGCGATTAACTTCACGATTCTTGTTCAGTGCACTAAAATCTACCTACTGTGTCAAAAATCGGCCATGGTAGGTTTTACCGGAAATTTACCCACGTGTTAGAAGGGCCTAACGTCCTATTCATCCAATTGTTAACCGAAGAATAACTGAGTGAAAATACGCAAAAGTGATATCTGACAGATTCCGAGCTTTCCAACAAATAACAATTTGTCAGGTAATGTTGATTTATTTGTAAGTCAAGATATCGGATCTTCGTTGAATTAAAAAATATTAGAAATAATTTTTAGAGCTAATTTTAATAGCAACTACCTATGAGGGTGCACACTGTATAGTTAAGTCTTGATTTGATTTTTATTTGTAGCTAAATCAAAGTGATACTGAAATGATTAGTATGGCGATCATAGACTAGAGTGTTCTACGCTTTAAACAAATTATTAGACTTAAAAAGTAATGTATTAAAAAAAATGATATTTATGACATTTGTGAATTAGCAAAGCGTTTTTGCGAATACTTTCCGCATTATAAATGTTTTTTCACACTAGTTTATAAGTATTCATTTTACATATAACATCTGCTTGATCAAAAATTAAATTTTCTGTTTTAGATATGTCTATTATATTGAGTTACAAAGAGATTAGAGAAAAATTCTCAATTTTTTTAGGAATTTAGGCCTACAAAATAAAATAATGAGAGTTATATTTACACTATACAGAATAGAACAACTAATATTGATTCTTTTTATTAATACGTAAGTAAAATTAGTGTGAGAAAACATTTTACTTTAATAAAGTAATATTTTAGGACAATAAAATATATTTTTATCATTTTCTTAACCTTATTTTTACATTCATGTTTCATTTATTTATTATACCTTGGTTGTAAATAGTGTAACTATGCTTAAAATGCAGAAAATATAGTTATGTTTAAATAAATGATATAAATTTATTTATATTGTTTTATTGTATTTTTTCTGTATGCAGGATGCTGCTGAGGTCGTTTTTAGCTAGTAATTTCGTTATCGCATGAAATATTTATTTTAAATTCGAGTCATTAAAATAATTCTATAATAGACCCATCCACTTGAATTTTGATCGATACAACTTTCGAATTTGAAAGCAAATTTTAAATCAAACACCCTGTAAGTTTTTCAGTTTAAAAATTCTAGTAATTCTCTTTCTCCGTTGACATTGGGACAGAAAATTCGAATCAGCACGTAGTCATTTCTTTGGAAGTCCTTAGCTTTTTAATAAAAAATCATTTCTAAGATTATGCACCCAGAAATCCCGATTTGACCCAATGATTTTTTTTCTGTGGGGATACTTTTACAACTTTGTATGCTGCGCTATGTTACTTATTACGATTCATTTGGCAGATTGTTTTTTTTTAATTTTCGACTTTTTAACATTTTATAACTCAAACGTTTTATTTAAATTGCTAATTTCGAATGTTATGTTTAGCAAACATTCTTTAATGATATATGTTGTTAATGAGGCAGTTATAAGCTATGCTATTGGCATTATTAAAATCAGGTTTATTTAATTAGATACGTACAGTGGCGGCTCGTGGTGAATTATATTGGGAGGTTAATAACAAAATTAAGCATACTTAAAAATAAATATCTTATCTTGAAATTCTCTTGAAGTTCAGGTCTGCTCTTCGTTCTTTAGAATTGGAAAAATGCTGAATGACACGTTCGTTAAAATTGCATGCACATTCCTTTTATAAACCTTTTCTCAATACTTAACATTACTAAAGCGGATAGTCTATCTTGGCCCAACTCCTCAGCAGAATTTATAAGTCTTCAAAAAACCTCTGGATTTTCAGGCAAAGCCGTTTCATCATGGCCACGTAGTGCCAGCTCGAATGCCCCACAAAATTTTACACAATCTATAATTTTGTTTAAAATATAACGATTTTGGATACATTTTCATTAGAATCTCTTTGTCGTATACTAAGTTCTGGCAAATTGCGACCATTTGCCTTGAATTCGGTTATTTTCTCAAAATCAAGTTCGTTAGCACTCTTTAGTTGTTTAATTTTTTTGCCCTACCGACATTTTATTTCATCTACATTCACAACTCAAACAGACCTTGAAATTGGTTATTTTTGCAAAATTAAGTTCGTAAGCACTTTTTTATTTTTTTTTGCACTAGTCACTACCAACATTTTATTTTCTGTATATTTCCAACCCACACAGATCATAAAAATAAAAAAATATAATATAGTACAAAAAACAGTATATAAATCAATTATCATCGATTAAACACGTCCGAAACAATATCGAGTTAGAATATCGACCGCGAGACCTCTGAACAGTTAAACTTCCGCATTCCGACGTGATGCCGCGAGCAATCGATCGAATTATAAGAAGAGACCGGCTGATGACTCAAATCGCGATTTCATATTCCATTTGCTATCACGTTCGGCTGCCGTTCGTTAGCTGTGAAATCATCTGGTACTTTCTTCAAGCTTTAAGGTAATCAGGGCAATTCGGACAGCCCAGCCTAGCTTAGTATAGCGTATTTTATTATTCCTAAGAAACACAACGAGACCATTCGAATCGCCGCGCGCGGCTAATAGTGTAGCTTATTTAACTTTTCCCGAGGTTCGCGTTTTATTACAACTATTAAGAGGGACCATCAAACGAATAATTTATTTTCTGAAATATTTTTGAAGGGGCATTGGTCAAATGACTCTATGGAAGAGCCGCTACTGGATACGTAAATCCAATAATGTACCTACCATAAACCTTTGAACCAGGGGCGTGCAGTGAAATTTTAAGGAAGGGAAGCAATTTTTAGAAACTTACCTATTTGTAATGTAATTCGATTCTTCGATCATTTTTTGCAAATTCGTCAATGACGTCATCATAAAAAGTCGATGCTCCGACGTATTTTGGAGAAGTTTATTATCAATGGACAACAGCGATGTATGCGCTGTAAGTCTCTCCTGCCCCGTTGAATTTCTCACGAAATTTTGTATACGTTTAAGTGTTGAAAAATTGCGTTCTACTGATGAACTTGTGGCAGGTATTGTCAATACTAATTCACACAATTTCGACACTTCGGTGTAGGCATCTTCCAGCTCCTTGTCTTTTAAAAGTAGCATTAGTTCCTTAGCGTTATTTTTTGCGCTAATGTCACCAGTTTCGTAAATCAGATTTTTTAGTTTAGATCGCAGTAACACTCGGTCGAAGAACTGGCCATAATGATGAAAAAGAGATTTGAACGCATCTTCTGGAAAAGTTTTTCCTTTAAATTCATCAAAATTCCAACCGTTAAATCTATGGTTTATTTGTTGCTGAATTTGATCGATTATTTCATAAAAGAGTTGTCTGTTCGAAGACGCTTGGCTTGTGGCTCTACATTTAACGTCATCGTTTTCTCCCAAAATAGGTCAGTCATCTCTTTTTTGGCTTAACCCATATTAGCCTAGAGTTACCATATGGTAACGCTTACACGCTCGCGTGTAAAGTAGGCTATATTTCGTGTTTGGGTTAAAGGTGATAGATGGCGCCAGTTTTCGAATGTAAAATGCCTAAAACAACTCCCTCACATTCGCTGTTCATCACCGCAAGTGTTACTCAGAATTAGGCCGGTTTGAAAAGTGATCGTTTGTAAAGTGTGAGAAAACATGGAACCAAATTTCGTGTAAGTACCAAAACATATATTTATTTTTATTTTGTGTTACTGTACTTGTCATGTTGTATTGCTAACATATGAACATACATAACTATAACGATTGAATAACAATTATCATTTAGATGTGAGAGTTAGGTTAGGTTTTTTTTAAGTGTTACCATATGGTAACGCTAGGACATTACACTACCTATTTATATCGTGTTTTACGAAATATCACATAAACATTTACTTTTGCTTTGAAAACATGTACTCGATGGTAGTTTTTCAGTAGGTAGTATTAGTATGGTAGTATTTTAGTTTTTTACACCGTTAATGTTGTTTTTGTTTATTACAGGCGTGGTTTTACGTTGGAGGATGCCCTAAAAATAGCTTATGAAGAGGATCTCAATGCCGAATCTATCTACGTCGAACTACCCGATTGTAACGTACTTACCGATGAGGAGTCAGGTGATGAAGATGACGAAGGTGACCTGAATCATCTACCGCCTCGTCAACTAGCGGCACAAGCGGAACTCGTTTTAGCTAACAATGAGAGGATTGATCGCCTGATTCAACCTGATGAATATGATGAAGATATGACCGAAGCTCACAATACTGCCGAAACACCACAAACAGAAAAGAGAAAGGGGAAAACTGGAAAAAAGGAACAAAAGAAAAATAGATCATTTTCATGGATTGAAGGAGATATTGAGGATAATTGCTGTCGAGATTTTCCGATCCCAGATTACTCTAAATATGTAAACAAGAATCCAGCGGAATTATTCGAACTTTTTTTTGATGATGATTTATGCTCTTTCATTATCAACGAGTCAACTAAATATGCAGCTTTTCGAAACTGGCCTGATCCCAAACTCACCGAGGAAGAGTTGAAATGTACATTGGCCATCCTCATATTGAGCGGTTACAATAAATTACCCGGAAGAAGATTTTATTGGAATTCGAAAAACGATATGCATAACAATATGGTTGCGGATGCTATGAGAAGAAACCGATTTTTCCAAATTATGCAATGTTTGCATTTTGCTGACAATGCCAACCCCAGTAACATTATAGTTCCACCTAGTAGGAGCTACTTTGGGCAATCGTTTGTGGACAATGGAGTCCAAAGCTTGTGTACGTTTTGTTGACTTGGAAAAAAAAGCAGCCATGCCACTTAAAGTAAAGAAAAATACTTTACACTCTTTAATGTGATTGATGGACTGGGATAAAACTAAATTTAATTTATGAGCAAAACAATGGACAAACACAGCACTTGGAAAAGTTTCTCGAACTTTAGCTTGCAAACCCCCTAATTGTCCTGCCATCACTGCGGCTCCATCCTAGCTTTGAGCAACTATTTTTTCTCTCCATTAATTTCTTTAGTAACGTTATAAACTACGGTATATAATGCATCTGCTGTACGATTTTCGGACACATTCTTAAAACCTAAAAATCGCTCTTGAATACTTCCGTCTGTTTTAACGTAGCGTATTGCTATAGATAATTGGCTAAAATTAGTTATATCAGTTGTTTCGTCCAGAACAATAGCAATGAACCGCGCCTCGCCAATCTCCTGCTTAATTCTTTTTAGAATAATGGTTGCAACAGCGGAAATTAAATCATTCTGGATTCGATTCGACGTTCCGCGAAAAACGCTAGACTGCTCTAAATGATTTTTTAAGCAATCGTCATATTTAACCATTAATGTAAGCAAATCTTGAAAAATTTTTCCGCCACCACTTAAAAATTGCAAACAGGCGGTGGAAAGTTAACCTCTGGCTCGATTCACAGGAAATCAAGCATACAGGACTTGGCTGCAAAGAAGCTAGCGGCCCGCGTAGGTTCTATTCGATATTCTATTGTGGCTGGGTCGGAGTCAAGGCCGCATTTATTATGGGCTTGATAATTAGGATAATATTTTAGCATTTTTAATATAAACTAAATTAATGGTTTCCTATTTCAAAAATTACATTTTAGAAGAGGTTTCGTAATTTTTTTTGGGGAAGCACTGCTTCCCTTGCTTCCATGGACTGCACGCCCCTGCTTTGAACGTAAAGTCCTCTTTATGATAAATGTAAAATAAAACCAGCTGAAGAAAATTATTTTAATCGTGAACAAATCATCCTCTAAGGTTTTTTCAGATCTCTGCGTTTTAGATGCTAAAAAGCATGTTTTCGTATATATGTCTATATATATAGCTAGAAAACTAATTATCTGACTTCAAATATTGTTAAAAATAAGGGCCATATGGGGTCCAAATGGTGAGATCCAAAATGGCGGCCTAGTGGAATATTAAAAAAATTGTTACTAAAAAACTACGTACGTATCCCATTTACCTAAACTTTTAATTTAATCGATCTCATCCGATCGAAAACACGCGATATAGATATACGAGAAGTACCATTAGTGGATTTGTTTTCTACGTAGGAGTTAATATACGTCAAATCTAATACTTTTTTGGGGATGTTGTCCTTGTTGCCCAAAAAGTTTAAAGAAAATTATTTAACAAAAATAATACAGTATTTCATAGGTATAATAACGGGCCCAACATAATGCTATTTAATTTATAAAATCGTGTGTTTTGATACAATGATTAAAGTAAATAAGCCAGTGGCGGCTCGTGGTGAATTATATTGGGAGGTCAATAACAAATTTAAAAATATGTATACTTAAAATAAAAATAAATATCTTGTCTTTAAATTGAGCTTTAAATTCTCTTGAAGTTCGGGTCTACTCTGCGTTGTTTAGAAATGGAAAAATGCTGAATGACACGTTCGTAGAAATTGCACGAACATTCCATTTATAAACGATTTCTCAATACTTAACATTGCTAAAGCGGGTAGTCTATCTTCGCCCAACTCCTCAATAAAATTTATAAGCCCTCGAAAAACCCCTAGATTTCAGACAAAGCCGTTTCACCCTGGCCACGTAGTGCCAGCTCGAATGCCCCACAAAATTTTACTCAATCTATAATTTTGTTTAAAATATAACGATTTTTGGATACATTTTGATTAAAATTTCTAAGGGATTTTCTATAAGCTGTGTCTAGCTGAGTGCAAATATCAACACTTCCAACCGCAGCATAGATCACCGAACGTTTCATGTGATCTGCAAAAAACGCATGTTTTTTTACTTTTAAGTGTTTTAAGTCTTTAACACCGGTTTTGCACCATATGAGTCCGACGAGTCCTTAGAAAACAACAAACGAACCTAATAGTAAAATGAGTTAGAGACTTCACAACCACATATCCAGTTAGCTAAATCGTCATACTTTTGCGAAAGTTTCGATGAACCTCTTTATTTTTGTCTTTACTAGTTTATCGTGTACTGGCAAATTGCGACCACTTACCTTCAATTCGGTTATTTTCTCAAAATTATGTTCGTTAGCACTCTTTAGTTGTTTAATTTTTTGCACTACCGACATTTTATTTCATCTACATTCACAATTCAAACATAGACCACCTTGAATTTGGTTATTTTTGCAAAATTAAGTTCGTAAGCACTTTTTAGTTGTTTATTTTTTTGTACTGGTCACTGCCAACATTTTACTTCCTGTATATTTCTTCTGTTTTTTTGCAGTCAAACAATGTTATACAATCAAAATTATTGATACAAATCTTGTCTCAGATACTTTCTCTGGCATTGGGATTCCTTATCGCTCGGAGGTTTTTTGAGATTATTGTAATTGTTATGTATATTCCGCCTACTTTCTCAGCATACGAGGAGTTATTTCTCATAACCTTGCCTTGTTTAAATATGGATTTAGATATTATATTTTTAGGTGTGTAGCTTGAAATTGCAAGCCGTTAACAATTTCCAAAATTTTTATAATTTTAAGCAATTAAATACGATTGAAAATTGTAATAATAGGCTTCTTGATTTAGTTTTTTTTAATCTAAAATTTTGTTGCATAACTGAATCTGATGCGCCAGTGTTACTTATTGACTTACACCACCCTTTATTAATTTCTTTTCCGTTTTACATTCGCAAACAACATAAGTTTAAACTGAAAGAAAATTTTACATATAGTTTTAAAAAAGCCAATTTTCCGAGAATGTATCAGCTTCTATGCGAATACGATTGGTCGTTCCTTAACGAGGAACTTAACGCTAATAAGGCGGTCACAGCATTCTATCAGCACTTAAATATTATTTTCGGAGAGACAGTTCCGAAAACGCATGTTAAACAGAGTAAATATCCGGCTTGGTTTACAAGTGATATACGGTTTCTATTGAAAAAGAAGGAATCAGAGTGGCGTGCGTATAAGCGGTATACGAAAGTAAATGACTATGAAGCTTTTAAAGCAACCAGGCGAACGGTAAAAAATCTCATTAACAGATCCTACCAATCCTACTTGGCTAATGTAGAAACAAAATTTAAAAGGGATCCCCATTCATTCTGGTCCTACATAAATTCTAGAAAATCTTGCGGTACTCTGCCTTCTACAATGTCTTATCTATATTCCGAACTGAACAACTCCACGGACATTGTTAATTTATTTGCAAAAATGTTTAAGGAATCGTTTATAACATCTACTGATTATGCGCACACGCGTGACTCAAACACTGGTCACGTTTTAATTTCATTGTTTCAAATAACGCCCGAAGCCACTGAAACGGCATGTAAAAAGCTGAAAGTCAAATTTACCTCTGGACCTGACCTCATCCCTTCATTTATTGTGCGAGACTGTGCAAGTGCTTTTGCCAAACCTTTATTAGTTATTTTCAATCTATACGTACAGAATTGCACTTTTCTAGATATATGGAAAGAGTCAAAAATCTGCCCAATCTTTAAAAAGGATGATAGGAGTAAACTAGATGACTATAGACCTGTTGCCATAATATGCAATTTTAGCAAAGTGTTTGAATTTGTCATTCACACACAACTATCTTTTTACGTAACCCCCCTTCTTACTGATCTTGGCTTTGTACCTTGTAGGTCAATTGTAACAAATCTATGTACTATTACACAGTACATCTCTGAGAGCCTGGATTCCAACACTCAGGTTGACGTTATTTATACGGATTTTTCTAAAGCATTCGATCGCCTTGATCACGGTATTCTACTTACTATATTAATCACTTTTGGATTTTCGGGACACTTGGTTAAATTTTTGCAAAGTTACCTTTTAAATCGTTCTGTTTGTACAGTATCGTGGTCATATTTCAGATAGGGTAGAGTGCTGTAAGAGTGCGCACTTAGCGTTAATTTACATTTAAAAACTAAAATAACAACATTACTATTAACATTTTTTTAATTTAAACTCTTTGGTATTTCAAATACATAACTTAAAAACTAAATCAAAGGTATTATTAATATTATACAAAAAACTAACTAAAAACTAGAAATATGCAAATGCGCACTCTTAAAATAACTGGTTTGTAAGAGTGCGCGTAATTATTTGTAAGAGTGCGCAGATAATTTTACATGCAAAAGTCACAAATATATGTCCCTAAGCCAGAATACGCAGTACATTTTTCATGCCACCATTCACCGCATCTTATGCTCTCAATCCAGTCTTCAGTTATGGGCTCCTTAAATATTTCATGGCACAGAGGGCAGCTTCACATTTTTTTCTTTGGAGGATTCGACTTGGGTTTCTTTGGACTTGCCTTAGGTTTCTTAAATGGTCCATGAAGAGCAAGTAAAGGTTTTCGTTTCGGTTTTTTCTTTTCTTCCTCTTCTAACAACAGATCTTTAAAAGGTGAGCTGCTGATTATTTCTGACTTCTTGCTTTTGCGATTTGTTGCTCGAGGAGCGTCTGATTTTGGGAATGGCGAAATTGAAGTCAATGAGACAAAGGAAGCTTTCGTTGATTCATTGTCGGAGCAGGATGGTCCAGGTGAGAATGGAATGGCGGACGTTTCAGATACGGCACCAGCATCATGTTTGGTCTTAATGAATTCATCGAGCTTCGGTCCAGCAGCTGCAATTTCAGTTGGACAGTTTTCTTTATCAAGTGTAGCAAATTCTTTCTCAGTTATAGCAACGGATTCTGCAGCAGAACTTGTGCTATCTAATTGGTGTGTTGACGACTCGGTTTCTGCAGAGGACGCTGTGGCTGAGTTTGCAGTTGCTGGATTTTCTCTTTCGGTGACGTGACTGGCCATAAAGTCAGCCTCAGTAAAAGTGTCGGGATTTAGAGGACATATTCCTGTTACTTTAAATCCTTCAACAGCATTTACCATTGTTGCCGCTTTAAAGTATGCTGGTGCAAATATTGAAGCAATCTGATAAACAGTTATTACACGACCTGGATGGTTAGTGAGCCATTTTTCACATTCATTTGAATAAAATTTCTTCAATGGACTAAAAAAGCACCGGTCCAAGGGCTGCATGCGGTGGCTGCTATGAGGTGGCAGAGTCAGTGCTATAATATTGTTTTTTCGGAAAAAATCAACTGCCTGAATTGAGCAGTGTGACGTGTGATTATCCATGATCAGTAATATAGGTTGCTCTTTTGTGGGTTTTGCGTGGTCCCTAAAATGAGTCGCCCAATCAACGAAAAGTTCGCTGTTAATAAAGCTGCTGTCAGATACCATTCCAATTGAGGATGGCGGCGCACCATCTAAAAGTTCGGCCTTCATCCTTTTTCTAGGGAATATAAAGGTAGGAGGTATAAACTGTCCACTCGCACTCATTGCGCAGACAACAGTCACATTTGTACCTCTCTCAGCACTAGATATTTTGTTGACACATCTTTTGCCCTTTGTAGATAGAACTTTTGGAGGTTTATTGGGGACGGTTGAAAACTCAGACTCATCCATATTGTAAATGGCATGTGGTGGGAACCTATATGTCTCCATCAGTTTCTGAAGATTGTTGAAAAATCGCTCACATTGAGGCCGATTGAACCCTATAGCTCTTGCAAGACTTGTAGCAGTGGGTTGTCTCAAGGAAACATCACTGTTTCGTTTCATAAATCCCCGTAACCATCCCTTGCCTGCCATTTTCGATGTTGTATTAAAACGATGGGATATGTTATTTTTTTTCGGCAAACTCATAAGCCAAGCCTCTCACAGCTTTTGCCGTTAAGCCATAGAACATGTTGTCTATATCTATTATGTATTTTTTTAATTCTTCTTCCATTTCCTTGGTCAATGTTATATCAAACCTCCCCAAATTTGTAGCGACACTTGTTCTTTTTAACCTTCTCCTAAAAGTACTCTCCGCCATACCGAGTGATGCTGCTACTTTTCTTTTACTCAACTCAACCATCAACTCTTTTTCGAGCCTCTTCCATAACTTCGGCCGACCATAGAGTTCTTTGCGAGGTTCTCTTTCGTGATGACATTCTGTAACAAACCAAATTACGTTATTTTTAAACATAAAACTATTCCTTTCCTGCCCAGTTTGTAAGAGTGCGCGCGTACTCTTACAAACCCTTCATTTGCGCACTCTTACAGACCGGGCATGAATATTAAAATCGAAGGCAGTAACGCCATCTCGGTTATAAGATACGAACAACCGTACCTTAGATGGTTGGCTGAGAGGTTAACTAAATTAACAGTGAAATATGTACGAGTTATTCTAACGTATATTAATGCAATGCAGTTTACAGGATGGAAAAATATTTTAAAAAAACAATGTAAATGCTTCAAACTTACCTGAAAGCTTTAATAACTGGATTTTTTGATGCACAAATTACTAGCGTAGTTATAACATCGTATTTGACAGTAAGGAACTGAAGTTAGTCGCAAATCGATGGTGCGTTCCAAAATATCACAAATGCGCACTCTTATCGCCCGCGCACTCTTACAGCACTCTACCCTACTTTTTTTGCTACGTCGGGTGTTCCCCAGGGGTCTGTTTTGGGTCCCTTATTCTTTAACATCTTTATAAATGACATCGTTATCGATATGAATAATAACTGTTTACTTTATGCCGACGATTTAAAAATACTACGCGCAGTTGACTGCCTAGATGATTGCCGAAACTTGAGCCCTAATCTTTTAACACTTAGTCAATGGTGTGAAAAAACAAACTGCCCCTTAATATCAATAAATGTAATGTTTTGTCATTCAGTAGAAGTAGAATTTATATGCAGTATGAATATCGCATGGACGGTGTTGCTTTGAAACGGTTGAACATTTCAGAGACTTAGGAGTCATATTTGACAGCAGGTTTTCATTTATTCATCACACTGAAGATACTGTTGCCAAGTTTTATCGGAATTTGGGATTTCTTATACGATCTAGCCGGGAGTTTAAGTCACCTGAAACCTTATGCTCGCTTTTTTATTGTCTAATTCGTAGTAGATTAGATTATGCCTCCTCTATTTGGCACCCTACTTATCAAGTACATACAGACAAATTGGAGAGGGTACAGTATGCATTTTTAAAATTTTTGAGTTTTAAAATTGATGGGTATTACCCACCTTTTGATACTTCCCGACAAAGTCTACTTTTAAGATTTCAATGGGACACTCTTGAAAGAAGAAGACAGTATTTTCTGCTCACATTTCTGCATAAGTTAATAAATAATAAAATGTCGGTTCCTAATCTACTATCTCAGGTTACCTTTCACGTGCCCGCTAGGCCATTTCGGTCATCACCATTATTTTACCCACCGAAGCCTAGAAGGAACGTTTTGAAATGTTCACCACTTTATAATATGTGTTTACTTCACAATCGCTTGAAGGATTACTTGGATATTTTTCAATGCAACTGTAAAAAAATAAAATCTGTTAGTTTTAATTATTTATAATTATTTAGGTATGTTAGATAAATGATAGTCCTGGATATTCAGATATAGGATAGTCAGAATAAGAACGAAAATGTATTCGTGAGGTAGATCAAGACTACTATAGAAAATAAAGTATCTTTTAAATTTCTTGAAAATATGGAACTAAGTTAATCCAGTTTTGGGTTAGTGAGATTCAAAATAAAAAATCTCAATTAAAATATATTCGCATCTCTCACTGCTTATCTTGTAAAAAGGCTGCGTTATTGTTTAGTAGAATTTTTTTTTAGGATCGTTATGTAGAGTATACTTTATGTCAGATCTCCGCGTTTTAGATGCTAAAAAGCATGTTTTCTCAATTCCGTATATCTGTCGGTCTGATCACGGCATAGCTAAAAAACTAATTATCTGATTGACTTCAAATACTGTTTAAAAATAAGGGTCATATGAGGACGAAATGGTAAGATCCAAAAAGGCGGCCTAGTAGAATATTAAAAAAATTGTTACTAAGAAACTACGTTAAGTATCCCATTTACCTAAAATGTTAATTTAATCGATCCCATCCGATCGAAAACACGCGATATAGATGTACTGGAAGTACCATTAGCGGGTTGTTTTCTACGTAGGAGTTAATAAACGTCAAATCTAATATTTTTTTCGGGATGTTGTCCCTGTTGCCCAAAAAGTCCAAAGAAAATTACTTAATTAAATAATACAGTATGTTTCATAGGTATAATAACGGGCCCAACATATTATGCTATTGAATTCATAAAACCGTGTGTTTTGATACAATGATTAAAGGAAATAAACCAGTAGCTGCTCGTGGTGAATTATATTGGGAGGTCAATAACAAATTTAAAAATAGGCATTCTTAAAATAAAAATAAATATCTCCAAATTGAGCTTTACTCTTGAAGTTCAGGTCTACTCTTCGTTCTTTAGAAATAGAAAAATGCTGAATGACACCTTCGTTAAAATTGCACGCACATTCCTTTTATAAACGATTTCTCGATACTTAACATTGCTAAAGCGGGTAGTCTATCTTGAAAATCTATCTAGAAAACCTGGCAAATTATTTTTTAACACACTTTAAAAATCAATACAATATACCAATTTTCAATATTAAATCTAATTAATTTCATTAAAAATTATCAATAATTGCAATGTTAAATTTAATGCATTCGTAGTATTGCCGCTCGTCAGAAACACAAAACGAAATGATATACTTGTGCGTATTAAGCAAACCCGCATGTGCGCCGACCGCACCGGCAGCAAAGTCGTTTGTGTTGATCCACCAACAGATCAGCCACGTGCGAGCGCGGTGAAAATCTTCCATCGAGAAACCAAAACAATGCCCGAAAATAATGCGTTGCTATGGCAACGAAAATATCGCATATACGAAGACCGGGCCTCTAGGGAAGAGCAGCAGTTTAACGCTTCCATTAGTATTGTACGTAAAGTAGATCGCGGCGATCGCGCTTTATTCAGTATTTTATCGGCGGTCTTTTATTTTATTCTTTTTGGAGGAGTTGCGCCTGTGTGTGGTTGAAAATGAATTCGTTTGGGCTCGTTAGTGACATTGTTTGTAGTTTGTTAGAGACTCCATTTTCCTGTTGGAAAGAAGATGACAAAAAAAGGGACCTTTTAAGTACGGGTCGACAAACAAGTGTGTCAATAATTAGTGCTAAAAAAGACATTAAAAATTCTTGTAAATCCTACAATATTAATTTCAAAAATTCTTGGTTTTCTGAATTTAAGCGGCTGTGTAGCACTGCAAAAAATGTTTTGAATGCGTTTCCTACTTTATTCCTATTTGTCTGTCCTACTTTTCTCTAACTGACACTTCCTCTATTTTTTTACCTACGAGCCGCCACTGACTTCCGCATGCCGACGCGATGCTGCTATTTCATATTCCATTTGCTATCACGTTCGGCTGCCGCTCGGTAGCTGTGAAATCTTCGGGTGCTTTCGTCAAGCTTTAAGGTAATCAGGGCAATTCGTACTGCCCAGCCTAGCTTAGTATAGCGCATTATATTATGCGTAAGGAACGCAACGAGACTATTCGAACCGCCACGCGCGGCTAATAGTGTAGCGTATTTAACTTTTCCCAAGGTTCGCGTTTTATTACAACTATTAGGAGGGACGGTCAAACGAATAATTTATTTTCTGAAATATTTTTGGGAGGTCATTGACCAAATGACCCTATGGAAGAGCCGCCACTGAAATAAACTCGTACTGCAAGAAGTGTGACAAAGAATAAAATATTTCTTTTTATCTTGCCTTTGTCATGTAATAGGTCAATGGACACGAGCGTTATATCAGAAATATTTATTTCTTAACCCATTTTATATAACAATCGTTTAACTGCCAATCAAAATTAAAATCTGTTATCACAGCAGACATATTTAATAACATGCCTAATCTATCTTTTTGCATTATTAAAAAACGTATACTCAAGTTCATTTATTTTTGTTGTGATACAAGACAAGGCCAACCTTTCAAAAGGTATTTCAAAATAATCTAATGTAAGAAATGCATCTTTTTTGTCAAACATTATATATACAATATGGCGCATCGAGAACGGTACCATATATAAATAAAAATATATAAGAAACTTCAAATGGAACTCTTGAAAAGATTTTGTGTATGCAACCAGTTTGGTGTATGTGATTGTTATTTCATTGACACAAATTTTGGTAACGTGAAAGAAATCTACAAATCTCACAGGGTATGTGATCTACATTTTTCTGAATATAATCGCATGCCAGAAAAAGGGTTTAAGAACAACCTCTTTTCCAACGGAAAGTTTACCTTATTTATTTCGTATTGGTAAGTTCATTTGTTTATATAAAATATCTATCTATTTATATAAAGCAGAAATGGCTAAATACTGATACAATTTGATTAAACGCGGTATTAAAACAAAAAGGTATTTTGAAATCAAAGAAGCCAAGAACAGAATTTTCATGGTTCTAGTCTGGTTTTTCATACAGAAGATAGAAAGTTTTCAAGAATTAGTTTTGCCACTTATATAGGATATCAAAACTTAATGCTTTTATTGAATTATACTGATTTAGAGGGTTTGAGGTTTTCAATATGAACTCATGTTTATAGGCTTGCCGTAGGGAACATATCAAATCAAACAATAACAATACATGTAAATTATTTTTAGACACTGATATACCTAGTCCAACAAGCAACAAACCCAGTAGAAATGGAAAGAACCACAACTAGAATGTAGTGTTAGCCGAGGAAATAAGAGTTGTTGTAAGAGTATTACCTAATAGTTAATAACAAAAAACAGGTACATGTGAGTGATTTGCATAAAACTGTATACGACTAATAATTTTATTAACACTGGCCTTATATTCATTTAAATACACCAGCTAGCCCAAAACTGAGAACTTCTAGAGACCTGTTTACCCTCAAAGAATGTAAGAAGCTTATTTTCTAATAGTCATTATTTTTAAATATAGTGTTTATTTGACACAGTTTAATTCAATTCATGCATTACATTTAGAATACATCACATATAATACATGGGATCGTTAAGTCTGATAGAGCTATAATAAAAAAAAATTTTTGGGATTATTGGTCATTACAAAAGAAAGTAAATTTATTTTTATATACTACAAAGGTTTTTTAAAATGGAATATAAAGGGTAAGCCAGAAACTTATGAGAATGATAAATTCACTTTCTTCTTCCCTTAACTCTTTGTTTAACAGGAAAATTACATATACCATGTGGATGCTGTAAAATGTAACTTAAGAATTTTTTGACTGTGTGTTGAGTTTGTTCGGCTAACAATAAGTCTGTCCTGGTCTTTTCTAGATCAAAATACTATATTTAATGCAACATAATTTCTTTTAAACAAGCCACTTTTGGGTATGTCAGATACATTTATGTGAAAAAGTTGCTTTTTGCTTTTCCTGAAAATATTAAAAATAATGTGTTAGCATATATATTTTATTATATGTTTATGTATTGTATGTTTTCAGATATGTCCGAGATATATATTATGAACAGCAGTAGTCCCAAAACAGAGACTTGGGGTACTCTACTCAATACATCATAGCTCTCCGACAGACATCTATTGATTTGGACTTGGAAGCTCCTTAACTGTAGAAAATCTAAAATCCACCCAGTAGGGTGTATTATTATAAACATTGTTATATTTTCTCATTTATTTAAAATTACATCTGTCATTATATTGTGTATGATAGTATATATGTGAATTTACTCTAAGGGAGCTCATAACCATAAGAGAATTAGCAAGGATTAATTCAAAGAAAAGTTACCCAATTTTGTTCTTAATTACTTTACATTTCTCAAAATTAGCCATTAAAACAAAACAAAGCTGAGACATTGTAATGTCATTTATTTATAACATTTATTTCTTTGGTTCTTTTTTTTTTGTGCTTATGTTGGATTTTATAGTTTGTATCTTGTACCATTTGTAGTTCACTTGTTTATTCTGTAAGTACATATTTGCAAATAAATAAATTTTAGTTTTGTTCAACAGTTGTATCTATCTGTAATGAAAATTTTAGAAAATCTAGGTGTAGAAATAATATGTTAATATAGAATGGTAAATAAAACACAAACATATCGTGCAGAACAAGGTATTTTTTTTATAATGTAGTGACTTATATTTAAAGTTAAAAAATGATAATCCCTAGAGCATTTATAGTATCAGATAACATTTTTATTAATGAAGTACGTGATCACTACTTATATACATTTTAAAAGACTTCTAATTTTTTATTGTGAGATCAAATTATAATTTTATTTTCTTATGGAGTAGGTGGTTTTTTTTATTTGCAGTAAGACATTTGGTGGACCTAAAGGAAAAACAGCCTTCATTTATGTATCACCCTATATCTTTGTAGTGTATTATCTTATTACCAAATAATAATTAATACCGGGTCAGTAAAAAGGACGAAACTTAGGAAAGATATAAATATATTTCTTTTAATGCCGATGTTTTCTGTTTATAGATGCGCACATTTTAAAATAAAAACAAATTTTGAATTTAGGGATAAGTCAGGATACAGCATCAAGTTGAGTCGAAAATAATGTATATGATTATTTCTTTTTCCCTAGGAATTTTGTGCCTTATCTCGAAAATTAAACAACCGGTGTTTGAACCATATTTTAAAAGAATTATCCCATTTTTATAAAAGAGATTTCCTTTTATAGATCACATTTGAAAACAGAAAACTTTCAATTTAAAAAAAATATCTATATATATATACTTCCCAGGTTTGGTCCTTTTTATTTGCCATGTATTTTCAAAAAAGTGCTAATAAATTAATACACAACAAAGTAAGAAGGTGATACATAAATGAAGGCCCTTTTTTTCTTTAGGTCCATCAAATCTAAAAATGATTTGAATTGGGCGCGCGCATTTCGTTTTAGAAACTCGCGATAGATGGCACCATCGCTGGCTTCGGTTTTTACAGTTAACTGTACAACAACGTTTGCAACGACCCTAGGTATGGCGCTGCAAACTTTACAACAACTCGAAGCACGGCAGTTTCCATTATATTGTAAGTGTTATGTGAACGGTACAGAGGTATTTACGGGCAGCTCGTATTTTTTTTTTAAAACGCTCGGACCCGTCGATTTTGTTTTCGAGTGGGACACTAAATTCTCATAAAATCACGTCTTTCGATTCCCTTCAAAATGATTAAAATATCATGCACTTTAGTTCAGTAGTTTTAGAGATTTAATGATTTAAAGCTTAAATAGACTTTACTACATCAGATTAGTGGAGATTAAGTAAAACAAAAAATTTGTCAGCAAGTGCTTTAAAAATAACTAATGAGTAATTTGAAGGCACTCATTTACAGTTCTTTGTTGTATATCTTGTAATGGAGTCGCACAGATTTGACCCCATAGAAAGAAATCCAGAGGTGATAAATCTGACGATCTTGGGGGCCATTCAATAGTACCTCTTCTTCCAATCCATCGACCTGGAAAAGTCTGATCTAAATATCGCATAATGTGGCGGGGCACCATCCTGTTAGAACATCAACGTATCACCGATCATTCTGATTTTCAATTATTGCTGTTAACGCTGGCTCTATGGAGTCTTGAAGTAATTGTAGTTCGCCTGTCAAATTTCAAGGCAAGAAAAAAGGACCAACTATATGATCGCCAAAAATACCAGCCCAAACATTTAATTTTTGTGGCTGTTGGATGTGTACCTCATGAAAAATTCAGGGATTAGAATGGGACCAATATCGGCAGTTATGACGATTTACCATGCCGTTTAATTTAAATTGAATAGAAGGTTTTCATCGTTTATAATTCGTTCACTCATAACTTCACAATACTGTAAACGCCGATTAAAATCGTCTTTATTAACTTAGGATCTAGGTAAACTTGCCCTAAAACCATCGCTTTCATTTCTTCGTTTCTTATGGGATTTTGAATGTTGCGTTTTTTATTGGCCACTGATCCAGTTTCCCGAAATTTAGCCACAAGTTCCAGAACATATTTTCGATGCACGTTGCTGTTCTCATGTCGCTCATTAAATATTTGTGATGTTCTATTAGCGCATTGATTATTTTCGAAAAATATTTCAATCATTTCAATCCTTTCTACCGTGATGTGTACCATGGCAGTGGCGGCTATTCAGGTGAAGTAGGTGAAGTGCTACTTCACCAGGAAAAATTAACAAGCAAACATCTAACTATATTTATTATATATCTCTTAAAATTTTAGTTTTTACATTAATTTATTCACCTAATTGGCAAAAAATAAACTGTACATCTCGAATAAATATTTTACTTGACCGTTGGCGGCATGTCTTTTTAAAACTATCAATCGAACTTTATTATAACAACTATAACACTGGCGCAAACCGCTTCGACTTTGCTGGAGGTGCTATGTTTTGTTTACGATTTTCCTACTGTGAATTGCTAACGCAGTACACTACACCAACGTGTCGTTCAGTTTGGGGTGGTTGTTTACCTTTATTTTCACGGATTTCGCTGCAACCGGTTAGTTCCTTTGCAGTTTACTTGACTGTTTTGTGTTCTATTTATTTATGGTGTTGTTATAACTTTATTTGGTGTCGGGTTTATTAATTTACATTATTGTTGAATCCGATCGCGGATGTGGTTTGCATTTTGTTGGAAACTCCATTTAATCCATGGCACGAACAAGATCAGAGTTTTAATCGTCATTCTGGTTTTCGGCGTACAAATGATTATGTAGTAATCAAATATTACAAAAATTGTTTTGCTGGCCTTGTTTACTAGTTTCCAATAAATATTCAGTGTGGAATAAGGAAAGATTTGCAGGTATGTTAAATATATGAAGGTCTTTACATAAACATGAAGACTGGGCGGAGCATTTAAAATGCGAATTAATGCTAAAAACATTTGTAAAAAATCAAAGCACTATAGCTGACACTTTAAAAGAAAATGCTAATCTATATAAAATACATTTTAACGAAAACGTCCGATTAAATAGACTATTTATGTGCTAGGTAATTGACGCAGTTTTGTACCTTGCAAAACAAGAGTTAGTCTTTTGCGGCCATGATGAGAGCAGCGAGTCAATAAATAGGGGGAATTTTACAAAGCTTTTAAGTTCATTAATATCGAGAAGTTCCCAAGAAAAAATTAAAAATGTTTTACTCGTGACTCGAAAACTATTCAAAACGAAATAATTAATTATTAATTGAATTTAATTGAATGCATTTCTAATTATTTAAATCATCATGTAAAAAATGAAATAATGAACACACAGTTTTTTTTTGTGCAAGTGGATGACACCACTGATATTACGCAAACCTCCCAGTGCTCCATAATTTTAAGATAGGTTTATTCAGAATGTTCAGTAGTCGAGAGATTCTTAGGATGTTATAATGTCAGCTTCGATAGAACGTCGGAGAATTTATATTATATAATGTTACGATGGCGCAAGTGTGATGTCTGGCCATCCAAATAGCCTTCAAAAAAAAAGGGAACGTATGCTCTTACATCTGCATCTACGAGGCATATACCAACAATTATAGAAACTCCTTGGTCTTCAAATACGAAGTTAGTAAATGTAATTGTTCAAGTTGCGTTCTTCAAAAAAAATCGTTAGACATTCATTTTTGCATATACAATATAAAACGCTGTCGCCGCTCTGTAAAAAAGAAAAAATGAGCATATTTTTTAATATCATGTTTGATAAAGCAAATTCTATTACAGAAATAAATCATTACAAACGTGAGCTTGCTAAGCTTTCCTCTGAAGAAATTAGGGCTAAGTATAGAACCCTTTTTTATGAAATATTGGACCATATTTTAATGGAAATGACACTAAGCTTTCAAGACTCTGAAAAAAATTACATTTTTATGTTTGGCAGAATCTGCTAAATGTTCCGAATATAGTTTAAATTTTTCGACTGGCCCGTTTTAAGATTTGTTACAGTTATATGGGGAAATATTTTCAAAAAGTCAACGACTTAAAAATGAGCTTGGTCTTATTTTTGCCAATGACAATAATTGGAATACATCGCTGCAAGAGCAAGTGAGAAAAATTAATGAAAATAAAAACATTTTAACCAAAGCATATAAAGTGTTTTCCGTTATTTCGACAATACCGTCGACGAGTGCTTCAGTGGAAGGAAGTTTTTCTTGCCTCAAACGTGTAAAAACTTGTTTAAGAAATACAATATCTCAAAAAAGATTTACTTCTCTAGGCAATATTTCAATTCAAAAGGAATGTCTGGAGGAGATTAGGGCAACTCATCCATTTTATGAGGATGTTATAAATAAATTTGCTTCTATGAAGGATAGGAGAATTGATTTAGTATACAAAATTTAGGTAAGTCGTAAAAAAATATTCTACCCCTTCCACATATAAAAAAAATTCTGGAAAAAAATTATTGCGATATTTTGTTGCTTCATTTGCACTTCCTTACTTTTTCACCCGCGAGCCGCCACTGTACCATGGTTAATTTAAAAAGCGTTAATTAATATAAACAACAAGGTTTCTTATTTATAATCAGTACGAAGTATTCATTCTCTTATCTTTTTTCAAGAAAGAGTTTAACACAATTAATAGCAACATTGCCTCAACAACGCTCAAATCTCTATTTTCAACAGTAAAATGATAAACATACCAGTTGGTTTATAAATAATTTACCGACAATACGTATTAACAAAAATGCGTTGAATATGTCTCACAGATAATCAAACCAATCCAGATTTATTTATTTTTAGGCTTTACATTTGGCATCTTTAAATAGTCGTAAGAGATATAAATGCATAAACTAAGAAAATAAAACTCTTCGCAGTGTATTTATGACACTGCCAGCAAATTTCATGCTTTAATTGATCTCCACTAATCTAATGTATTAAAGTCTACTCTAAGTTTTAAATCATCAAATCTCTTAAACCACTGAACTAAAGTACACCCTCTTTCCATTTATGATTTTAGGGGTGGTGCCACCCCCACCTAGGGGGTTGCAGGTATGAACGTGATTTTATGATAATTTATAAATAGACAGGTTCGAGCGTTTTTCAAAAAAAATTATGAGCTCCTCGTAAATGCCTGTTTCGTTTTCGATGCGCCACATTTTATATTATATTCTATTCTCTCGGAGAAAGCTGCTTCTCGTTTAAAAGCAGGGTTTGCTGCCAGTGGAATCTTTCCCCGAGTTATTCAGTATCTACTCAAAAAAAAAAAAAATCCGAAAATATTGATCCGAATATTTGGAGTTCTAGTTTCGAAGATTTTCTTAAATCTACTCAGTCCCACGAAACAGAAACGGTTCGAAGAAGAACATAATTAATGACAGTAAAGTTTTATCTGATCTTAGTACAATGAGTTCACTTCTCGAACAAAATTTCCCTAGGGTTTCTCAAAACAATCTAAATAATAATCAAGGTGACAGTTTAAACGTTGACGAAGAAAAGGTAAAGAATCGAACCAAAAACAGGCGAAAAAATGTTTCATACAGTAGTAGCGCTAATGAAGATTTAACGACTCACTCAAGAAGATTTTTCTGATTTAATATCCCGCATATATTTAAATGATCAGAAAAGGACAGAAGAAACAAACCATGAAACCGAAAAAGTAGTAAAACTTTCACAAAAAATAGGAGCCTTTGGAAAAGTAAAATTGAAATACGACGAAGGAACTAAAAAATAATACATCAACATTGAGTTCTACGGGAATAGTTATATAAGAAACAGTTTTCACGTTTTCGATAAGTTATCTGATAGGTGAGATACGAGGGGTGCATGAAAATGCAACATTTTCAATTTAGCCCTGTATCTTAAAAACTAAAAGGGCTATGATAATTTTGTTAAAGGCATCTTTAGTTTTATAAAAAAGTACTAAGATGGTACTTTGACCGTACTTTTAGAACATTTTCAAAAAAAAAGGCAAAAAATTCATAGAAAGCTATCGTAGAAAAAAATATTCTATGTAACTATTGCTTTAAGAGAAAAGTACTACTTATCGCACGTGTTAACATAAATTACTATTCCTCATGGTACATTTAAAAAAAAAACTGACGCTTTTACATCGAATAAGGTAAAATTTTAAATTATTCAATTATATAATACCAAAATTATTTTAATAGTCAAAAATACAAATGGAACCATTTTTCTGTAAAAAAATCGCCGTCTCTATTATTTGTTAGTACAATAAAAAAAAAGGATTACGAAGCTAGTTAACACTTAACATAACGGTTTATAATCATTAAGTTCCGGAGAATTAACTGAAATACCGAGAATTTAGAACTATATATATATATATATATATATATATATAAGTACCACATAATATAAAAAATTGTATTTATCATAGTTTAAACTTTTGGCTAAGCACAACAGGCAATAAAAATGTTTTCTAACGGATGGAAAACTTTTGTATTTATATTTATTTTGCTGGTAAGTATTTCGAAAATGTATATTATTATTTTGCCGACTTCATTTATTTATCCCATATTTTTTTAAGTAATTCGGTTAGGTTAGATGTAGAGATGGTGGCTTTTTTAAGAGTGTGAGTATTGTAGTGGCACCTCAAGTATTCAATATCATTTTGCCAATTTTAAAATGTGTTTAAAAATGGCAATATTTTTTGTCTATTTTTCTCTTCGACTTCAGAAAAGGAGGATATTATCAATTGCTATTTTTTTTATTGTATGTAGATGTTCCGCATAAAAGTACAGGGTGTCCGGATTTGGTTGCAAAAGCATCTCGTTTATTTTTAAAGATAGAACCTTGCGGTTTTCACGAACCTGAGCTAATTTTTTGTGAAACTCATGAAGCCGTAAACAAAATTTTCATAGCCCTCTTCGTTTATGAGATACAGGGCGAAATAGAAAATTTTGCATTTTGGAACCCCCCCCCCCCCGTATATCGGTTATCCTTTAACTTAACGCAAAGGGAAAAATTGCTGCTTATGCAGTTTTTTACGCTGGATCCAGTGGCGTAGTCATATTTTTCATTTGAGTTGTTATTTTTTAGATATGACCGATAGCTGTGTTTTTTTAAATGGGACACCCTGTATATTTGTCCAGAAATTGATTTGTCCTTTTAAAAGCTTCTCAAAAATATATAATAGTATGGGTCTATTTTAATAAATAACAACAAAAATCCTAATTTTTATAATTATCATCCCAAATTTTGCAGTAGGTCATGCAAAACAATGCTGCCTTTTATTTAAAATCGTTAACAATATCTACATCCTAGCAATAAATCAAAATAAATATGTAATTAAATCTATTTATCAAAATATGTATTGATAATTTCTCACCAAGTACCACCTACCTAGATTTATTTACACAAGAACAAAACAGTAATAAATTATTATGTAACAAGCCTTTCACCAAAAATCAACTGTCGTATAAGAACTACAGTAACCAAGGAAATCAAAAGAACTGTTCAAACTGATTTCCATTGTTCTATGCATGCTTCGCACAATTTTCGTATTCGTTTTAGGGAATTAAGCAAAATAACGGGATGATTTTGTAAATAGCGAAAATTTTCTCTTATTGCATTTTCTAAATCTTGGACGTTATCATAGTGGTCTTTGTAAATTCTGTTTTCCAGATATCCCCATTGAAAGAAATCTAAAATCGACAAATCTGGGGACCTAGGGGGCCATCTTATAGGTCGATTTGTTCCAATCCATTGATTGGTAAAATTATTGTCCAGAAATAATCTCGTCATTCCAGAATTGTGTGCAGGAGCACCGTCCTGTTGAAAATAAATTTCGTTAATTTGCGCTAGAGGAACATCGTCAAGTAATTCAGATATAGCTGCCTCTAAAATTTCTATATAGCGATTGGCTGTTAGATTTCCCTCAAATATATAAAATTTTATATGTGTTCCTAATATGAAGCAGGACACATTTAGACCAAACCTGCCCTGCTGTCTTCTGGGAAATATTTGGTGTTGATTTCCCTGGGACCAGAATCTACTATTGTGCCTATTGAGTATACCAGAATTACTGAAATGTGCTTCGTCTGACCATATAACCTTCCTTTCAAAATCTCTAACCATATCGCATCTTTCTCAAGACTACCCGACGCTCTGCATCCCCTGGCTGTAAGTGCTGCACGAGCCTAAATTTCTATAGGTGGTATTTGTGCTTTTTTAGAATTTCTTGAACTCTAGTTTTTGGAATCCCTATGCTCTTTTCACTGGCCCTACAAGAGTTTGTAGGGTAAGCTTCTGCATTAGCCAAAACCGTAATTTCCTCAGCCTCCCGATTTTCTTTATTATATGTTTTCGTACGAGGTTTGATAAATGATCCGTGATTAAGTAAATTCTTTTTTATCCGATAAAAAGTGGATATATTAGGTTGCCTCCTTTCTGGATATCTAAATAAAAATTAAGCAATAGTATTTCAACATACCTAAAAATTAACTATTTACCTGTTAAAATCATCTTAGAAGCCGCTTCAACATTTTCATTACTTAATATAAAACAAGCTAACATATCGTACTTTTCATAATGTTCGAAAGTTTGGTTTTCTTCCATAATAATACAAATATATTTTTACACAATAAATAAATACAAAAAACTAGCGCTATATTTTATATATGCGTACAAAATTGGGAAATGTCATTTGCTTCCAAGAAAACAAAAGAAAATGGCATCGTTTTGCATGGCCTACTGCAAAATTTGGGATGATAATTATAAAAATTAGGATTTTTGTTGTTGTTTATTAAAATAGACCCATACTATTATATATTTTTGAGAAGCTTTTAAAAGGACAAATCAATTTCTGGACAAATATACAGGGTGTCCCATTTAAAAAAACACAGCTATCGGTCATATCTAAAAAATAACAACTCAAATGAAAAATATGACTACGCCACTGGATCCAGCGTAAAAAACTGCATAAGCAGCAATTTTTCCCTTTGCGTTAAGTTAAAGGATAACCGAGATACGAGGGGGGTCCCAAAATGCAAAATTTTCTATTTCGCCCTGTATCTTATAAACGAAGAAGGCTATGAAAATTTTGTTTACGGCTTCATGAGTTTCACAAAAAATTAGCAAGGTTCTATCTTTAAAAATAAGCGAGATACCCTGCTTACGATACAAAAGTTTTTTTTTAATTTGAAGTTATTTTAATGTATACAGGGTGTCCCAATTTTGCTGGGACGACATCAACTATAAAATTTTAAATGGGACACCCTGTATTTTTGTCCATTATTTGTTCCTTGTCAAAAAGTAAACATAAGTTACCAATTTAGACTATAATCGACGTCCGCGTAGTTTCCGAGATAATTAAATTTATATGTGATTTTTTAAAAACTGGAGCTATTTTTCAAATCACTATAAAAATGGCAAAAATCTAAAATTGGTCGTTTGGGTGGTAATTTTCAGTCTATGAGGCATCAATGCATATACGGAATACAAAATTTTTGACCATATCTATACAGGGTGGACATACTACGAAATTAATGCCTTTTTAAAGTGAAAAAAGTTCATTTTAACTCAATAAAGAAAACACGCTTGTTTAAAATTTCCACTTAATTTATTTTACAAAAAGTAGTTTCCTATATTTCAGCCCCAGCAATAGTTCTTTCCAAAAAGTTAATAAACATTTTAATAAAATATTGTAACTTTAAACCTAAATACAGTATTAAAAATAACTTTCAATTAATAAGTAAAATCAATAGTTTAACTATTTCAAATAACGCTAAATTAATATCCTTTGATGTTTAAAATCTATTTCCAAGTATACCGCTCTCTGATGTGTTAATATTAGTGGAAGAACTTCTTAGAAAAAATAATGTTATTCAGATTTATAAACATCTTAGAAGCTTTATCTACCTCCTTGCATCCAAATTACTTTGAATTTAATGAGACTATGAATATTAGTAAGGAAAGTTTAATAATGGGAAACCCTTTAAGTCCTATTTAAGCAGAGATATTTATGGACATTTTAGAAAGGAAAATACATGCATATTCCCTTAATACAAATTTCATATATTGATATAGATATGTTGATGATATATTAGTATGTTTTACAGGTACTGAAAGGCAATTAAAATCTTTTTTAGATTATATAAATAACCTACACAAAAATATTAATTTTACTGTTGAATTAGAAAATAATAAAGCAATTAATTTCTTAGACTTAACAATTACTGTCAAAAACAATAAACACGATTTTAAAATTTTTCATAAGCCTTCTCATACAGACATTACAATACACAATACATCCCATCAGCCTTTCGCACATAAAATATCAGCATATAATAGTTTTGTCCATAGATTGATCAACATACCTCTAGGCAATGAAAGTTTTACTAACAAATTAAATATAATAAAAGAAATAGCAATTAATAATGGTTATAATGAAAATCTCATAAATAAAATAGTAAAAGATAAAATATATAAAACAAGCATTAAAGCTAGAGTATCGTTTTAATAACTTCAAAGAAAATAATAAATTTCAGACTTTTACTTATACAGGAAAAATAACTTCAAAGGTTAGTAAGCTTTTTAAAAATAAAAGTGCGACGGTTGCTTTAAGACAACACCTTTATATTAAAAACAATAACACAAAGACCAAAAAAAAGAACATTTAAAAAAAGAATTAATGAACATAAATCAAGTTACAGAAATCATAAAGATAATTTCATTTATTCTAAACATCTAATTCAGGAAAACCATACTTTTAATAAGAAATTTAGAAAAGTATGGAAATAAACAAACATAAAGATAACATTATTAAATGATCAATTGGACCTAAATAATTCCTCATTGTTAAATCTTTATTAAGTAATAACTAAAATTCGAGAACATTCCACCCGCATGTATAATAACCGTAATTGTAAAAATAGGTTCAGGTACTTAATTAATATTGTTTGTGTTGCATTGTCATTTAAGATCAAACATCTGATGAAGCCACTGTGTTGGCGAAACAACTGTCATGCTTTTTATTTTTATGTTTGTAAAATAAATTAAGTGGAAATTTTAAACAAGTGTTCTTTGTTTATTAAGCGAAAAAAGTCGATTTTTCTAAATAGAACAGCCACTATGTTTTATATTTATGCAAATGATCACAAAAATACGTATTTTTTCATATATATATATATATATATATATATATATATATATATATATATATATATATATACCTAAAATCTCAATTATTTCTTGAATATTCTGATGCTGCATACTCAAAACAAAACTATAGGAGGCCATGGCATGGATAATATTTCTATTTGCGTAACTGTAGTCCTAAGTTTGTTCTATATTTATGTATCGCTAAATTTTAAATTTAAAACCGTTACTGAAAATTTATATTAGAAACAAAATTCTTGAGTAAAATAGCAATCAACATGAACAACATACAAAAACAGATAACATAACAACAGATTACATGGAAATAGAAAAACAAGAAACATTTAAAACAAATGACTACATAATTGATTTTCCACATACTCTTCGTTTTCTACTATACACAGTGTATATCAGTCTTGAATGTTTGCCACAGCTTTAAGACTAATAATTTCCTCACGAATTTTTTGTTTTAATTAATTTACAAAATAAATGTTTTGATTTTTATACACTCCATTTTTAAGTGTGCCCCATAAAAAATAATCCGAATCATAAATAAAATAGTAAAAGATAAAATATATAAAACAAGCATTAAAGCTAGAGTATCGTTTTAATAACTTCAAAGAAAATAATAAATTTCAGACTTTTACTTATACAGGAAAAATAACTTCAAAGGTTAGTAAGCTTTTTAAAAATAAAAGTGCGACGGTTCCTTTAAGACAACACCTTTATATTAAAAACAATAACACAAAGACCAAAAAAAAGAACATTTAAAAAAAGAATTAATGAACATAAATCAAGTTACAGAAATCATAAAGATAATTTCATTTATTCTAAACATCTAATTCAGGAAAACCATACTTTTAATAAGAAATTTGAAATTTTACATGTAGAACAAAAAAGTAAAAAACTTAATTTACTAGAAAGTATGGAAATAAACAAACATAAAGATAAAATTATTAAATGATCAATTGGACCTAAATAATTCCTCATTGTTAAATCTTTATTAAGTAATAACTAAAATTCGAGAACATTCCACCCGCATGTATAATAACCGTAATTGTAAAAATAGGTTCAGGTACTTAATTAATATTGTTTGTGTTGCATTGTCATTTAAGATCAAACATCTGATGAAGCCACTGTGTTGGCGAAACAACTGTCATGCTTTTTATTTTTATGTTTGTAAAATAAATTAAGTGGAAATTTTAAACAAGCGTTCTTTGTTTATTAAGCGAAAAAAGTCGATTTTTCTAAATAGAACAGCCACTATGTTTTATATTTATGCAAATGATCACAAAAATACGTATTTTTTCAGATATATATATATATATATATATATATATATATATATATATATATATATATATATATATATATACCTAAAATCTCAATTATTTCTTGAATATTCTGATGCTGCATACTCAAAACAAAACTATAGGAGGCCATGGCATGGATAATATTTCTATTTGCGTAACCGTAGTCCTAAGTTTGTTCTATATTTATGTATCGCTAAATTTTAAATTTAAAACCGTTACTGAAAATTAATATTAGAAACAAAATTCTTGAGTAAAATAGCAATCAACATGAACAACATACAAAAACAGATAACATAACAACAGATTACATGGAAATAGAAAAACAAGAAACATTTAAAACAAATGACTACATAACTGATTTTCCACATACTCTTCGATTTCTACTATACACAGTGTATATCAGTCTTGAATGTTTGCCACAGCTTTAAACTAATAATTTCCTCACGAATTTTTTGTTTTAATTAATTTACAAAATAAATGTTTTGATTTTTATACACTCCATTTTTAAGTGTGCCCCATAAAAAATAATCCGAATCATAAATAAAATAGTAAAAGATAAAATATATAAAACAAGCATTAAAGCTAGAGTATCGTTTTAATAACTTCAAAGAAAATAATAAATTTCAGACTTTTACTTATACAGGAAAAATAACTTCAAAGGTTAGTAAGCTTTTTAAAAATAGTGCGACGGTTGCTTTAAGACAACACCTTTATATTAAAAACAATAACACAAAGACCAAAAAAAAGAACATTTAAAAAAAGAATTAATGAACATAAATCAAGTTACAGAAATCATAAAGATAATTTCATTTATTCTAAACATCTAATTCAGGAAAACCATACTTTTAATAAGAAATTTGAAATTTTACATGTAGAACAAAAAAGTAAAAAATTTAATTTACTAGAAAGTATGGAAATAAACAAACATAAAGATAACATTATTAAATGATCAATTGGACCTAAATAATTCCTCATTGTTAAATCTTTATTAAGTAATAACTAAAATTCGAGAACATTCCACCCGCATGTATAATAACCGTAATTGTAAAAATAGGTTCAGGTACTTAATTAATATTGTTTGTGTTGCATTGTCATTTAAGATCAAACATCTGATGAAGCCACTGTGTTGGCGAAACAACTGTCATGCTTTTTATTTTTATGTTTGTAAAATAAATTAAGTGGAAATTTTAAACAAGCGTTCTTTGTTTATTAAGCGAAAAAAGTCGATTTTTCTAAATAGAACAGCGACTAGGTTTTATATTTATGCAAATGATCACAAAAATACGTATTTTTTCATATATATATATATATATATATATATATATATATATATATATATATATATATATATATATACCTAAAATCTCAATTATTTCTTGAATATTCTGATGCTGCATACTCAAAACAAAACTATAGGAGGCCATGGCATGGATAATATTTCTATTTGCGTAACTGTAGTCCTAAGTTTGTTCTATATTTATGTATCGCTAAATTTTAAATTTAAAACCGTTACTGAAAATTAATATTAGAAACAAAATTCTTGAGTAAAATAGCAATCAACATGAACAACATACAAAAACAGATAACATAACAGATTACATGGAAATAGAAAAACAAGAAACATTTAAAACAAATGACTACATAATTGATTTTCCACATACTCTTCGTTTTCTACTATACACAGTGTATATCAGTCTTGAATGTTTGCCACAGCTTTAAGACTAATAATTTCCTCACGAATTTTTTGTTTTAATTAATTTACAAAATAAATGTTTTGATTTTTATACACTCCATTTTTAAGTGTGCCCCATAAAAAATAATCCGAGTGTGTCAAATCGGGACTTCGCGGCGACCATGGCATCTCACCGTTATTATCATATATACTTAAATTAAATTGCTGGTTTAAAAATGCTCTTATATCTTCTCTACAGTGGTACGGAACCTTATCTTGTTGATATACCAAGTCCACACGAATATATTCCAGAAGTAAAATTGACCCCTGAAAAGTAATTGATAGATTTTCAAAGGGCAAGAAAAGGAGGTTACCTTGTGTCTTATAAATGTATTTTTGTTTTTGTTCAAAAACGTTTGAAATTACCAATAAGTATTAGTTGTTTTTATGTTGTCTTAGATTCTATTATGTTGTTTAACAATGTTTTGTGAGTTTTGTTAAAAATTTCTATTTTTTGTTTTAATCTTTTTAATTTTTTCTTCTAACACAGCTCAGCCCTTTATTAACCCCAGCGTGATTGTTACGCGTCGCCGCTGGTAGGTAATATACTATTATTGTTGCGTTAAAGTTAATAATGATCAACATTTGACGATTTAGTTATTTAGCATTAAAATATTTAACGTTTAATACTGTGAGAAGAATTAAATTAATAGGAGGTACCTGCAGATTATTGATCATACTGTGAGTAAGTTTTGGTGCAATGTTCAGAAAAGGTTTTTAAGCTTTGCCAGGAATTTTGTATAAACAAAAAACTTAATCAATAAAGCGCTGTTGACTTGTGTCGGGAAAATGTATTTACATTTTCACGTTAATATCAGTACAAAAATGTAAACAAAATATAAGAGCCCTAGTATATTTTGCTTTTGATTTGTACCAGACGGCCTATAAAATAGTAAGTGCATATTATAAATAGTTCTTTACAACTGAATATAAACAACATATATTCATGGTGTCAAGAAAATCATATGGACCTGAACATCTCCAAACGTAAGATTATCTCTTTTAGCAGAAAAAAGCATCCTATTCAACTCACATACGTGATTAGTCGTATAGAAATTGAACGAGTTAGCATGGTAAATGATTAAGGGGTCATCTTCGACTCTGAGTTTCATTTTATCATTCATATCGATAATGAGGTCGCTAAAGCTCTTAAATTATTAGGTTTTATTATGAGGCAATGTTGGAACTTTAAGAACACTGAAGCTTTGAGATCTCTATATTTCGCTTTGGTTAGAAGTATGTATGAACGTTGTTGTATGATTTGGGCCCCGTATTACCAGGTTCACATTAAAAAACTTAAGCGTGTATAGAATAAATTTGTAAATTTCTTATTATATAAGTTGTGTATTGACAAGTCAGACTTTGTTTATGGTGATCGACTGAAATTGTTTGGTTTAAATGATTTAGCAACACGAAGAATGATTCTTATATTGTGTTTTGATCATAAATTGCTAAGTAACAGAATTGACTGCAACGATTTACTGTCAGCTGTTAACTTTAAAGTTCCAACACGTATTATGAGAAATGGTGACCGTTTTGCTCTTAATTCGCACGTCGGCAAAAATTCTCCAATAAATAATCTTATGAGGTTTTTGAATTCACTGCCTACAGTTTTTAATTTTGAGGCAAATCCATTTGAGTTTAAGAAAAGGGTTCAAAATTTGCTTCGACCTTGAATGTGTTTTATGTCTTACTATGTTTGTAATTACCGTTTTAAAAAATTGATGATGTTCTAGTATTTTATTTGTTTCTACAAGACGATTTTAACTAATTGTTTTAACCTTAGTGATAGTTTAGTATTAAATAGAATTAGATTTAACGTTGATTGACATTTGCAACACTATTTGGGCTCTGCCTGTCATGTGCATTGTTCATAAATTGTTCATAAATATAATATAATATAAATATAATCAAATTATCGAAATAAGTTAAATAACATAGGCAAAGCAGAAAATATTTATTTATTCCTTTGAGTCAGGATACTGTGTTTGTGTTGGCAAAGTTGAAATTCTGTTGGCAAAATTGAAAATCTCTTGTATTGAGAAATTTGTAATACTCCCCTCTCAATATTTTCTCCTCGGCAGTCTTATATGTAGAACATGATGTTTTGTCAAATTTTAGTTTTTTTTTAACAGCTATGTATTTTTAGAGAAATATTCAGGGACAATGGGGAGGACCACCGATGGGTGGAGGACAACAAGGTAATCAAGTGTTTAGTTTAAAAATTACATACACAAATATAGCACAAAACAAACAAACACGTTAAAATTGCATGCAGTGTAGAAGGTCCAGTAAATCTGTAACATAAGATGCACTATTTTTTGTTGCAAATTTGCATTTTAATTTGTACCTTGCGGTTTTCACGAACCTGCGCTAATTTTTTGTGAAACTCATGAAGCCGTAAACAAAATTTTCATAGCCTTCTTCGTTTATGAGATACAGGGCGAAATAGAAAATTTTGCATTTTGGGACCCCCCTCGTATCTCGGTTATCCTTTAACTTAACGCAAAGGGAAAAATCGTTGCTTATTCAGTTTTTTACGCTGGATCCAGTGGCGTAGTCACATTTTTCATTTGAGTTGTTATTTTTTAGATATGACCCAAAGTTGTGTTTTTTTAAATGGAACACCTTGTGCATTTGTCCAGAAATTGATTTGTCCTTTTAAAAGCTTCCCAAAAATATATAATAGTATGGGTCTATTTTAATAAACAACAACAAAAATCCTAATTTATTTATTGCGTAAAAATATATTTGTATTATTATGGAAGAAAACCAAACTTTCGAACATTATGAAAAGTACGATATGTTAGCTTGTTTTATATTAGGTAATGAAAATGTTGAAGCGGCTTCTGAGATGTATTTTAACAGGTAAATAGTTAATTTTTAGGTATGTTGAAATACTATTGCTTAATTTTTATTTAGATATCCAGAAAGGAGGCAACCTAATATATCCACTTTTTATCGGATAAAAAAGAATTTACTTAATCATGGATAATTTATCAAACCTCGTACGAAAACATATAATAAAGAAAATCGGGAGGCTGAGGAAATTACGGTTTTAGCTAATGCAGAAGCTTACCCTACAAACTCTTGTAGGGCCAGTGAAAAGAGCAAAGGGATTCTAAAAACTAGAGTTCAAGAAATTCTAAAAAAGCACAAATACCACCCATACAAATTTAGGCTCGTGCAGCACTTACAGCCAGGGGATGCAGAGCGTCGGGTAGTCTTCTACAATTGGTTTCGAGAAAGATACGATATGGTTAGAGATTTTGAAAGAAGGTTATATGGACAGACGAAGCACATTTCAGTAATTCTGGTATACTCAATAGGCACAATAGTAGATTCTGGTCCCAGGAAAATCAACACCAAATATTACCCAGAAGACAGCAGGGCAGGTTTGGTCTAAATGTATTCTGCTTCATATTAGGAACACATATAAAATTTTACATATTTGAGGGAAATCTAACAGCCAATCGCTATATAGAAATTTTAGAGGCAGCTATACTTGAATTACTTGACGATGTTCCTCTAGCGCAAATTAACGAAATTTATTATCAACAGGACGGTGCTCCTGCGCACAATTCTGGAATGACGAGATTATTTCTGGACAATAATTTTACCAATCAATGGATCGGAACAAATGGACCTATAATGGCCCCCTAGGTCCCCAGATTTGTCGATTTTAGATTTCTTTCTATGGGGATATCTGGAAAATAGAATTTACAAAGACCACTATGATAATGTCCAAGATTTAGGAAATGCGATAAGAGAAAATTTTCGCTATTTACAAAATCATCCCGTTATTTTGCTTAATTCCCTAAAACGAATAAGAAAATTGTGCGAAGCATACATAGAACAAAATGGAAATCAGTTTGAACAGTTCTTTTGATTTCCTTGGTTACTGTAGTTCTCATACGACAGTTGATTTTTGCTGAAAGGCTTGTTACATAATAATTTATTACTGTTTTGTTCTTGTGTTACATAAATCTAGGTAGGTGGTGCTTTTTTGATGCGAAATTATCAATACATATTTTGATAAATAGATTTAATTACATATTTATTTTGATTTATTGTTAGGATGTAGATATTGTTAACGACTTTAAATAAAAGGCAGCATTGTTTTGAATGGCCTACTGCAAAATTTGGGATGATAATTATAAAAATTAGGATTTTTGTTGTTGTTTATTAAAATAGACCCATACTATTATATATTTTTGAGAAGCTTTTAAAAGGACAAATCAATTTCTGGACAAATATATAGGGTATCCCATTTAAGAAAACACAACTTTGGGTCATATCTAAAAAATAACAACTCAAATGAAAAATATGACTACGCCACTGGATTCAGCGTAAAAAACTGCATAAGCAGCAATTTTTCCCGTTGCGTTAAGTTAAAGGATAACCGAGATACGAGTTGCAAAAAAAAAATACGAAATGCAAAATTTTCTATTTCGCCCTGTATCTCATAAACGAAGAAGGCTATGAAAACTTTGTTTACGGCTTCATGAGTTTCACAAAAAATTAGTTCAGGTTCGTAAAATTAAGCGAGATACCCTGCTTTTGCAACCAAATCCGGACACCCTTTACACCACCCCAAATTCAACCTTTGTGTATTGTTTCAGTTGTAAATAGGGCATTAATCAACGGTTCTGACCTATTGATCTATATATTTTCGATACGTTTTATTTTTTTATCTATATAATAATAATAATAATTAAACGTTTATTAACCCAAATAAGGATGTACAATGTAGCAGTCAAAAAAAAACATTAGTTTTAAAGAGGGTTAAATGGCTTGTTTTCAGCCTCCCATATGAACAAAATAAAAAATGCTTATATTAGGGGCTGTTATAGCCAATGCAAATCTGGTCGAATAGGAGTTGATTGCTACACTTAAAGATATGAGGTTTACATAATGTTGATGACCATGGGGCTAGGTAAGAAAAATAATGTTAAAAATATTAAATTGAAGAGGAAAAAGGAATAAAGGAAAGGGAAAGGAGAAAAATAGCTTATATGGACATATAATTACAAAACCATCGCAGTGACAAAACAATCAGCAAAACCAGAATTACAAAAACAAGGACAATTAAAAAAAATTAAAACTCAATTCAGCAAAGTATTACACACATAAAGCAATATTGTACGAAAAAGAACGTTTAAATAACTCTATTATGTGTTGGTATTGTCAATATGTTCTTCCTACGGATATTTACGTTGTGTACATCCGTTCGATAAACAACACGATCTAAAAGGTAAGGAGGAGATTTATATTTTAAAATTTTATAGTAAAAGCAAGTCGAATGTAAAATGCGTCTATTGTACATGTTTAGCCATTTTATGGTTTTAAGTTTATGTGATATATGTTGTCTTCGGCGAATTCCAAATATTAGTCTTAAGCAAGAATTTTGTAACGTTTGAATTCTTTTTACGTCTAAGGCATTTAAACAGAGTCCATAAATACTATCACAAAAGTTTAATGGTGACAAGACAAGAGATTCGCAGAGCATTTTTTTTTGTTTCGCAACTAAGATAATTTCTATGAGAATATAACATTTTTGAGGTAGAATATCTAATTTTTAATTTCGATGTAACATGTTCGGTGAATCTTAATTTGTTATCCAAAACAAGCTCTAAATTTTTCGCAGAATTTTTAAATATGATAGATTTATTTTCAAGTGTAAGATGAAGATTTTGTAGCAAGTTATTTCTAATTTTATCACTACAAAAAAGAATAGCAACAGATTTCATAGGGTTTATTTTTAAAAGATGTCTTTTACTTTCATTTCTTCTCTAAGTCGGAGTTTATGCGATAACAATATCGACGTCAGAGTGGAAAATAAATCTGAGTATCGTCAGCGTTTGATGGTTACAAAATCTCAACATCTTTCAAATTGTGAAGTGTATATACTATATAACTGTGGGCCTAGTATACTCCCTGGGAACGCCAGTTGTAACGTTCAGAGGTTCGGAGGTATTTCCATTAACAACAACTTGCTGCATTCTTTGTGTCAAAAAAGATAAGACAAAACTTTCTGCACTTCCACTAAAACCCACGTACCGCAAAATAGAGATCAAAATTTCATGATTTACCATGTCAAACGCCTTGGTAAAATCAAGTAAAAGCAAAACACAAGCTTTGCTTGTATCCATAGCCCTAAAAATATCGTCGGTGACAATTGAGAGTACACTCAGACAACCGTGGCTCGCTCGAAATCCAGATTGTTTCCTGGGAAGTATTTTATTGGTTTCCAAAAAAATGGGCATCTGAGATTCCATAATTTTTTCAAGCACTTTGGAAAGCGTCGGAAGAATTGAAATCGAACGTAACTGGCTGAACTGTGTGGGATTGCCTACCTTGGGTAGAGGTACAATATTTGCCCGTTTCCATTTCAACGGAAAATCCGACTTTTCTATACAAATATTTAAAATATGCGTAAGAGTGGGCAAAATACTGGGAAAAGCTAGCGAAATTAGAGTGATATTTAACTGATCTATCCCAAAGGCTTTAGTGTTAATATTTTGAAAAATTCTCATCACCACATCTTCTCTTACTGGAGAAAAATTAAATGTAGAGTTAGTAAGTCTATTATTACTATAGAATGTAATCAAATTCTGATCAGGTATATCGTTATTGGTAGCAATTCCAGAGAAATATGTATTTAAATCATTTACATTTGTTAAGGATTCTGGCAAGCTATTTTTTTCTCTTTTAATAATATTTAGTTTATTTAACTCGTGCCATTTTTGTCTTTGATTAGAAATGCTAAACTTATAACTTAGATAAGCTTTTTTTTCCGACCTTATAGCTGAAGTTGTAAAATTTCGGAGTTGTTTATAATAATCCCAACTTGTTATGCTTTTCGTTTGTCGAAATTTATTTAAACGTATATTAGGCGTAATCCACGGTTGATACGGTTTCTTTTTACCTTTAACTGTTTTTAATGATACGTTTTGCTTTTAATAGGAATGAGCCGAGAAGGACCTTGGCGCCAAGGTGGTCAATGGGAACCAGGAGGTGGTGGAGGACCATGGGGTCCACAAGGGGGTGGTGGAGGAGGGCCAGGGGGGCAGCAAGGAGGAGGTGTACCATGGGGACAACAAGGAGGAGGTGGAGGGGGACCATGGGGCCAACAATCAGAGGGCCAGCAAGGAGGCGGTAATTAATAGAATGCTTGACGTAAAAAAATCGACTTTACTGTCAATATCTGTCATGCCATACATAATGTGCCATGGCAGTGATTCAATATCCACAATAAAGTTCGTTAGGTTAATATTATTCAACTGTCTGTAGGCAAAACTGTAATTCGGCGGGGAATCTGACATAGACAAGATAACTTGGCAGTATACCAACATATGGTCAGATATTTCGATATCTCTAATACCCGTATCTGTAACATTATCAGTATTACAAAAAATTAAATCGATCAAAGATGCGGCTGTATTCGAAATCCTGGTGGGCACACTAATGATTTGTTTGAGACTGAAAGGCTCTGTAATAGTGTTTAGCAACGTGGACATTTTTCCACCTAAATCGAGCATATTTATATTGAAATCGCCTAAAATTAGCATAAAATCAGAGTCAGCAAAAAAGTCTGTGAGCTTGTTTTCGAAATAAGAACAGAAAATGTTTACATCAGAGTTGGGGGGGCGGTATATATTACCTATCAATAACTTTTTTCCTTGAATTCTAATTTCTATCCATATATGCTCAATAAATTCTCTAGTTTCACTAAGAATAGTTTTAAAATTTAGAGACCTATTCAAATACACCGCAACTCCACCACCCCTTCTCATGGGCCGGTCTTGTCGTACCATGACATAATTCTCAATGTTCAAGATAATATCATTTATTTCCGCGTGCAACCAAGTTTCCGAGACACCCAATATATCATAACTATTATCCTGCAAATGTGCTTTAAAATCATTAAAATTATTTAAAAGTGATCTAGCATTAATATGTCCACAAGATACCATAGAGGAAAGAAGGAAGAGTTAGTATGGGAGGAGGTAAGTGTAGCAAAAGAAAAATAAAAAACTGCTTTTAATTAACAACGCCTTTTAAATTAGGCGAAAAATAAGGTTTGTGACTTCCGCGGTTAATAAGTGTATAAGTGTAGCAGATAAAAAATAATAATCAAAAAATTGTAATCCAAAGTGAGGCCTGTGTATAAAATTACCTTGAAAATTTTGTGATATATATATATATATATATATATATATATATATATATATATATATATATATATATATGTATAATGTATATATTATATATAATTTTTGTTTTGTTAAAATAAAATTTCGTTAAATCTAAATTCTTTCTATAAGTATGCAACCGCACGCTTTTTGGCGTACCATTTTGAGTGTTTATGAATACATCGACCCAAAACCGGGTGGTACTACCTGCACTTGATGAAAAGAAAGAATTTTGCAATCGATGCCAAACTATGAAAGTGGCATACATTATTGGTGGGTCACCCCGTAGTCCTTTTGTATACCTAATAAGGTTTTATTACTCTATAGAATTGTTGAAACAAACTATAATTGGTATCAATTTTCAGAGAGAGTACCATTCACGTGATTGATGATCCAAGATCTACAAGATTAGGGATCATTATCAATAACAAAAGTAAATCCTATTTTGTCCTTAGCAAACTTAAATTAATGATACGTTTTGCTTTTAATAGGAATGAGCCGAGGAGGACCTTGGGGCCAAGGTGGTCAATGGGGACAAGGAGGTGGTGGAGGACCATGGGGTCAACAAGGGGGCGGTGGAGGAGGGCCAGGAGGGCAGCAAGGAGGAGGTGGAGGGGGACCATGGGGTCAACAATCAGGGGGCCAGCAAGGAGGCGGTAATAATAATGGTGGACAAGGACAGTGGGGAGGTCAAGGCGGAGGTCAGCAATATATGCCATATAACACGACAACTACTACTACCACCACAACTACCGCTGCTCCAAATTACACAACTGGCGGGTTTCCAGGGGGAATGGGACAGGGCGGACCTGGCGGACCGCCTCCAAACTTTGGATAATGTATTTCTTGTCATAATATTCGTACGAATTAGGGAAAATTCAAATTTTTTAATGCGTTGTGTTTTACACACATATTTCGTACTTTTGTAAAAAATAATAAACAATATTTTTATACATGGTGTATTAATTAGTTGCAAATGATTTTGCAGTTATAGAGAAACTTTTTTTCATAGCTCGTAAATATATAGCAAGATAATTTGGAAAAATTAAAAGCATTAACTGTGACTAATATTGTAAAAGCGAAACTTTCCCAGATAATTAATGAAATGCTCTCAGAATGTTTCGGAATTTTGAGAATATATGAAGTTTGTGGTAATTTTATGAATTCTCGGATATACTTCCATATCCTATAGAAATAAATTCTCTATTTTCTTGAGTAACATTCACCTCCGTAGAGACGTCAAAGATTTACCCTAAAATTTGGGTTTTTTTCTGGCCGAATTTACAAATTTATGGCTGGCTCCCGCCGTTTGTTTGTTTGTTTTCTTAAACTGCTCTGCTGATGAAGTTTAATAAGACTGAAACACGTGTAACGCGGTTACCAAACTTCACATCATTTTTTTTTGCGGACATATATATATATATATATATATATATATATATATATATATATATATATATATATATATATATGTATATATACAGGGTGTCCCACGACGAACTGCGGTGATCGATTTCTCAGAAAGTAGGCTTTGGAAAAATTTGAAATTTTGGCAGCTAACTGAGGTCGATGGGGGCAATTCACGCAAAATATTTTCAAAATGGCAGCACTTCCGGTTATACCGGAAGTAGACGTCAATTTTTTCTTTAATAGAACACCCTGTATATTATCGAATTTTTGGATTCTTTGAAAAAATTCCAGGTATATTTCATGTGTATAATATCCTATACTATAAGTTAAACTGTTGTAGCCTGTGCTGATATTTTTATAATAAATAAATAAAGGGTGATCAAAAACTGACATTATAATTATACTTTAAAAAATCGTTAAAAGTTACTTTTTTGAAATGAAAACCCCCAATTTTTATAATTTTATCTTATTTAACACTTAAAATAAGGGTGACTTTGTATAAAGTTGTCTATTCCAAAAATTTGTAGTTTTTGAGTTATTAACGATTTAACATTTTTTATTTTAATAATGCCAGACGGTTTCTAAGTTTTCTTGCTAGTTGGCCATGATAGGAAGGCCTGGCGAGAACAAACCAATTGGTTACTATAGAAACGTAATATTTATTGTCGTTTGACAATCATAACAATTATAATAATTATTAAACTAATAATCATGCCGGGGCGATTATTAACATTAGGACACACGAGGATTATTTGAATTTGTTTATTATCTATGGGGAATCTAACAGAGTTTTAACAAGAACATGTCAGATATTTCCTGATGATATCCAGATAAACAGAAACCGTCAC
>JAUTXW010005484.1:0-148612 GCA_030620095.1 Kuschelorhynchus macadamiae | reverse complement strand
ATTTTAACGAGTAATAGTAACAACGAACTTTAACAGTCGATGTAGAGGCTGGCCGTTACTATTAAAACAAAAATTTTACAGGTATTTTCATTCAAGCCTAATGGCTGTACTAGTTCGGAATTTCTTCCTGAAGAAACCTGCGACATCCATTAAGCCTTAATCAGTTTAAAATTATCAAATTGTAGGGGGGGAATGAGGATGGGAAGAGGTACCTAATGATACACTTCCAAACTTTCAATAAAGTTATTAATTTCAACATTGCAAACAAGTAAATATACCTATAAAATTTACATTTATCTAAAAAATTGTGTCAAAATAAATAAATATTGTCGATAAGAAAGTTATGTAATGAACTTTAATTCAACGGTTTCCAATGGACTATACATATTTGGTCATCGGGAGCCAATTCAAATGGTTTTGTTCCGTCGCTTGCAACGTATTGGTTAACTTGGTAGACCAGCATACTCTGGTACTTGTAAACGTCATTGCACGGAAGTTGCTGAAATAAAAACGAGTTTAAATTAAAATATGTGATACCGTTGATTAACGGAATTCCTTCAATCAACTGTGATACCTGTAGATATTTAAAAGCACAATAAGAGTACACACGAAGATAATGTAATCGAACACATAGAAATTATTGAAAAACAACAATAGAACTCTTATATCGAAAAATCAAACTGTAATGTAATAATTTAAAACGGTAACACTATCGAAACTTAATTATCCGTATCAATGGACAAACATATTAATTTGAACAACTCATTTATTAATTTATGTGCTGACGACATCAATATATGTCGCGGGTCGGACTTTGAACAGATAATTATGACATTGAATAATTAACTAATTTTTTTTATGAATGCCTTTGTCAAAATAAACTAAAGTTAAAACAATTCGAAGACCAAATGCATACAGTGTATTCGGCCAATTGCAATACTTTTCGTCGTCACATCTTTAGAGAGTTTATAGGCTAAAATATTATGAGAATATCTTAATATGACAAATGTGTTTTTTATTCCCACTTTTCCCATTATTTTTTAATATATATATATATATATATATATATATATATATATATATATATATATATATATATATATATATATATATATATATATATATATATATATATATATATATATATATATATATATATATATATATATATATATATATATATATATATATATATATATATATATATATATATATATATATGTATAAACTTTTAGATGATAGAACACACATATGTATAAATAAACATAGAGTAAATGTTACAAGAGTATTTCAAGTTATGTATTCAAAAATAAACAACTGTTTAAACTACAACGAATATAAATATAAACTAAAACGTAAACATTTTTGTTTTTATGAAACAATCATACAAAAATACAGAAACATTGAAAAGTAAAAAAGTCAAAATTTACTGAACAGAAAGTTCATCGAACTGAACAGAGAAACGGAATCTCCCGCGGCGGTCTTCAGTGTGAGGAGGTATTACTCGCAATACATCCTCTGTTCTGATATTATCTAGGTCTTGAACATTGGGCCAAATAAAATATTCACCTTTCTTTCTTAGGAAAGTTGCTTTGACGCTTTCGTCTGAGACTCCCAAAACTTTACCTAAGAAATGCCTCAGTGTTTTTTTGTGGCATAAGTGGCAATAATCCATGAACCGGCTTTTAAAGAAAGATCAAACTGATAGTACCCTTCTTTTTCATTTTCAGCCTCTACAAGTTCATTCATACTACTTACACCGTCATATTCGTCCATTTATTGAATTTTTTATTTTTGGACTGATCTGTATTAATTGACGTAAAGTTAGAAGTCTTAATCGCTTTCCGGTTAATAGGACTTTCGTTAGGCATGCTCTCGTCGTAAAGGCCAGTGACCTGAAAAGATCTTTTTTTATTAAATTTTCTAGCATATTGCTCCAGACTTTTCCTACTAGAATAGAAAAATCTGCCTTGCTCATTGCTATACCATAATGTGCTCTTTGCCATAGTGTTACTTCCTCATCCTCATGTGGTGGGAGTTTTAGCAAACAAATATTCTCTTCTTTTGCCAACTTTATGAGATCAATGAATACATGTGACGTATGCCCATCAAACAAAAGCAAGAGCGGGCGTTCTTTTGGGCAGAATTTTAAAAAATGATTTTTGAACCAGAAATGAAATGCATTTTCTGTCATCCAACCGTTTGATGTTGCAGCGTATGCGGTGTGCGGAAATGCTTCTTATGGCATCCATGCGTCCCAGAGATTTTTGGCCTTGTACAATATAAATGGTGGCAATTTATCACCACAAGCTGATACACAGAATAGTATTGAGGTATAGCTTCTTCCCGTGCCATGAGTAGGTCTAAAAACTGGCTTGTTTCTTTGCGCAACCACTTTTGTGTTTGAAGGATCACTGCATAAAGATGTTTCGACTAGGTTGAAAATTAATTGTAGGCGGTCAAGCAAATTTAAATCCTTCAGAGTTTCTTCATATAGATCGAAAAATCCATTTATAACATCAGGAGTAGTCTGTTCCATACGAATACTTTGCCTCCTGATGGGTTTCTTGCATGAGAAGTGATGTCTCTTGCAAAACCCAATAAACCAATCTTTCTTTGGTACTCCGTTTTTAAATCTTGTGTTTATATTGTTTTGCTGCACGAAAATACCTACGGTATTCAACACTTCTTTTCGCGTGAGCCCGAATCCCCAGTTTTTTAATGTCTTTAAGTGTTGAGCTAACTCTGTTTCTGTCTTTTGCGATCGATCTGGCACTCTTCCAGGACGATCTCTTCTTGAAACTGGTCTGTTTTTCCTTTGCATTTAGCAATCAACGTGCTTCGAGGAACATGATACACTTGTGAAGCTTTTTTATAAGACATATCGCCATTTATAACTGCTGTTATTGCATTATTCAGGTCGTCAGTACTGTAAGATTTGGTTGCTGCTTTTGGCGATTCATTGTAAAATTCTGAAAAAAAGAAATGTTGATAAACGGCGCATTGAAAAAATAGTTCGGCAGTGTCACAATTAACCACCGCAAAAAATCACAATTGAAAGTATACAATATGCTGTGTAATTGTGACACCTACCAAAACCTAGGTCTAATAAGATTTAGAGGTTGGGTAGTATAAAATATTAACAATATCATCCTTATAGTCCATAATAATGAAAATAACTATCCCCCAATCACTATTGTTTTATATATAGACAACTTAACATACTTCTAACTTAAATTATTGAAAATATGATATTTACCTTATTTGCAAATGACCTTCGACGATGCATCCGCCATCGACAAAAGTTTAACAGGAAATACGTACCCGACAGGATTCAAAGGCAGCGTTGCCGGATGCTCAATATTTAGCTTATTTATAGAAAAATGGCGATGTGTCACATTTAGCCGGCAGTCACAATTAGCCGAGTGCACTGAAGTTCGTTTTTGGGCTTAGTGTAAATATAAATAAAGATTGACTTTAAGTTCTAAAATGAAATATTTAAGAGTTATCTTGGATCCACAATTAAGTTTTGTAGTCGCCTTGATTAAATATGCAAAAAAAACTGTTATAATCTTTAAGCCACGTATCAAACTTTTTTCTCTCAGTGCTCTAAGAGGTTAGTTTACAATAATATAATTTGGCCTTATTTTTTAATCGCCTCTGCCTTACTTATTTCAGGTGCAAAAGAAGAAGTACAGAGGTATCCAACAAATAGTAGACAAGAAGGTTTTCCTTCCCACGGATGTCTTAAATTGGAGAATCAAAATAGTCATTTGTTATATTTCTTCCCGTGGAAGATCTACTAGATTGGCTAATACATTTAGACTACTTGTTATTTAAAAATTTATACTTATTAATTGTAAGAATAGGCTTAGTTGGTGAAATAAATAAAAAAAATAAAAATAAATAATATACATGGTGTCTCGTTTAAAAAAAATTAACCTTATTCGAAAAATAATTTTCTGATTAGTTTCTGTTTTTCCTCGTGTCAAAATCTAAAATCTCAGAGAAAACTATTAAACTTTTATATTAAAAGTTTTTTCTATCTCTTCAAGTATAAACAAATAATAGGGTGGCTAATTACGAGAAATTTGATGTAACTAAATAACCCCATAATAGTCTTAGCACAATTAATAAACTAAAGACAATAGCAGATAAAATATAAAGTTACATATTAGGTAGACGAACAACAATTACAGGAAGTAGAGAGGCCCTTGTTCGGTACTGAGCATTGCTGGTTGCATGTAGGTACCATATAGAATTTACGACGGGCCCATTTGGTGAACATATTAAATTAAATCTATAAAAAAGAATACAGGGTGCCCCAAACTCGTTGGTACATTAGCCGTAAATCCATATGTAGCCGTGGAGTTTTTTTCAAATTCGGAACGGAGATAAAAGGCCGACTGAACACTCGAAGCAAAATATTTTGACATTTCTGATAATTCCGGTTTGACCGAAGGTGACGTCACGTTTGTTATCTTAAATAGGACATCCTGTCTTAATTAATTTTGTTTTTTGTTCAATTTTGAACATTTTTGTATAACATACTTATAAGTTTATCTTTGTCCGTTTTTGAGATAATGGAGATTAAACGAAAAATTGGACAAAAAGATGGCACTAATTAAATGGCGATTTTTTTAAGAACCACTAGATATCTCGAGACAAAAATGTAGTGGGTTGTAGTATTGATATCCCCCTACAAGATAAATGTCATATTATAGATTTATTTTATACAAATTGTATCATCTTAACATTTTCTTTTTGCAATAACTTTGATTTTTCAAATAGAACACCTTGTTTATTTTCTGACCAATGTTGTCTCTGTAATAGGCTTATCTCAAAACCCATCTTTAAGGGTTTTCTAGATATTTACGTTTTTATACTCGAACATATTAAATATCCCACAATTTGTCAAATTTAGTAGCTGGCTATAGAAGATATGTTTGGTTTTAGTAAAACAAACTCTCGTTGACTACCAGAAGAGCAACATACTGCATAGCCAACTACATAATTTTACAAAACGTTTCGAGTTTTGCTTCGTTTATGGTCAGTTTATGAACATTGACAAAACTGCATTACCATATTATTATTCGCCGAATAAAGACAGAAATTCAGAAGCTGAGTATTAATTTACAAATAAAAATGAGAATTCCTCCGGTTAAAGATGCCTTTTCGTGTAAATTTTGACTCGTCCGATCAAATAACTTTTTGTGGAAAACTGAGATCTTCCCGCATTTTTATTAAAAAAGTTTCGCAGAGCCCAACAGGCTTATTAGCCATCTCCTTCTCTTAAAATTTCACTGTGTGCAATGTTTTTGCCTAAAATTCTTTCCACAGACGAATAAGAAATTTCCAAATCATTTTCTGAACTGCAAATCGAAGCATGAGGGTAAGCTTGAAAATATCCGAATATAATGGTATTGTTTTCGTCTCCAGTAATCGGACTAACCTGAATCCGTTCAGTTTTAATACCGCCATGGTTTTTGAAAATAGCCTCAAATTTTCTGAATTTTCTTTCGTTCATTGGTGGTAGTTGGGGATGTTGTTCATTAAATGTTCTACATGGTACTACAAACATATTTAAGAATATTAGACTGTGGATTAGTACCTATTTGCCATTCTTAAATTAGGAAAAGAAAAATTCAAAGCTTATTACTGTTCTGACAGTCAGCTGTACTGACAGCCCGCCAACGATAGTTTGTTTTGCCAAAACCTGTCATATCATGCATAGTCACAGTATAAACAACTGAATATCTATAAAACTGTTGAAGAAGGGTAAAGGAACTTTATAACTTATTGAAATGAATATGTTATAGAGAAAACATTGATCAGAAAATATACAGGGTGTTCCATTTAAAAAATCAAATGTATTGAAAAAGAACATGTTCACAAGATACGATTTTTATGCCACCCTGTATAAACTAAACTTATACTATGGTATATCTTGTAGGGTTATATTAATACTTCATTCCACCAAATTTTTGTTTTAATATGTTTAGGGGTTTCTAAAAAATCGCTTTTTATTTAGTGTCATCTTGGTACAATTTTTAATTTAATCTCCATTATTTCAAAAACGGTTAAGGGAGAACTGCACGCAAAAAGTGAAAAACCAGCGACAAAGTCTAGTCGAGTTGAAAGTAAGATGAAAAGGTACCTACGCATTAAAAAAAAACTTCCTGTACGTCCGACCTCAAAAAAATGTGTTATGTATAGGTAATTTAAATTACATTTCGGTTAAGAATGAGTTCAAAAGGGTTCACGAGCTGCAGAAATACGAAGACATGAGTACGATTTACCATTTCAAATTTTGCAGTTACGTAGACAAAGGATCAATGTAAGGCGGTAAAGAGCCATTTTGTAGAAAAAAAAATTATATGCGTAGGCATGTGTGTCAAAAAGTGGTCAAAAAATGGTCGAACATGGACAAATCTACTTTTATTTTATAACTCTAGATTTGATTTTTTCATAAAAATTCGCATTTAGCTCCCAAGTATACATATTTCTCTATTAAAATCGCATTGAAGCGGTGGAAGACTTGCAAATGATCCATATTACTTATATTACAAATGTTCAGAATTAAACAAAGAAACATTATTATTAATTAATCGTTTATCAAAGGGTGTCCTATATCAGATAACAAAGGTGAAGTAACAGAAACGTATACACAGGCTAACGTACCAACGAGTTTGGTTTTTTGGTGTAAGGAATTTCATTATTTATATAAAATAATAAAATGAAATCTACATTATGATATACAATACGGAAACACGAGCAAATAATGCAAAAATTAGTGAATCGATATAAATAACCTCCAACCGCATAGCGTTGGATAATTAACCCTACAGTGCACGAATTGGACATTTGTAGAAGGCCCTCCGCTTGCTTGACATCGGAGCTCTGACCAAACCCGGATTCACTTTTTTCCAATTAGGTACTTCTTAATTTTAAGCTAATAGAAAATTCAGCTAATGCGGCAGTTTTAATGGATTGTGTTGGTGATATAGCGAATTTGGTAAGTTTTTTATGTCATTTTCGCAGAAAATTAAAAATTTGTAGTTTAAAAATGCCTGATCCTCATAAAGACGGTAAAATGTTGAAAAAATAAAGTATCTACAGTCGACGAAGTAGACTGTCGATAACTCAGATAACTCGATTACCGATAAAGTAGTTTACAAGTGAACGTGACAGTGTCTCGGAGTAGGAAGTCAGCTTAGACCACAAAGTGGAGAGCAATCTACCAATCTCCATCCTCGTAAGAAGAAAGCACTTATATTTTCAAGCTAAGTTGCTTCGAAATGCAAAAAGCACCAGTTCAAGAAGCGTGATAAACAAGCGAGGTTATTGTGTAAGGATCGTGAAACAGGTTACAATTGTAAAATCTGCAAAAGATATATGGGAACATTATTACAGGTTGTACAAAATTTATAAGAGAAAAATAAATAGTTATTTATTGTTATAGTTCCCAAATTTAGCGAAATATTAAAATGGCGTTTATATATCAAAAAAAGATTAGAAACTACTTAATTCATGTATCCTGCAACCATATTTTGCATAAAACATTATTTTTTATTCATTAGGCCTAGTATACACAATCCGTTCGGTCAACGTTGAAAATCTTACCCACGCGCTGCAGGGTTAAGTTATCCTAGTATAAATTTTAAAATAATAATTGCTGTTTACTTACTTGCGTTAAAGGGCTTGAGTTTGTGGTCAAAACACCTGTAAAACCCATATTTCGGGCCAGCTTTAGAACTTCGTTCTCCATAAACTCGAATATAGCTACGTTTTCTTGTGGGGTCAAAGATGCGTCTGATGCCATCGCGAAGGAATGAAATATTTTGCCTTTGCCTTGTGGCAGATGATTATCTCTGAAAAAAAATTCTATTTATAAGACCGGAAGAATATAAAATCTATATATGTGTCCTGAGGATGCAACAATAAAGTTGAGAAACGCCGACAATTGAAAAAAAAAGACTTTCTTTTTTTTTACTGGATCCTAATCACAAATAATACATCACTCTAACATAAAAAAAGATGATCCTTAACGAAAACCATTCAGAAACTTAATATCTGGGAAATATCTGCGGATCAACGTAGTAGGTAAAGAATAATAATATGGGTTTCATGCAGGATATAGGATTTATGTTTCCTGAGGATGAAACACTAAAGTTGCGAAACGTCGACAATTTAAAAAAAGGCTTTTGTTTTTTACTGGATCCTAACTCCAAATAATACAGCACTCTAACATAATAACAAAAGAATAGTTAACGAAAACTATTTAGAAACTGAAAACCGGGAAATACCACCGAACCAATGGAGTAGGTAAAGAACGATAATATGGGTTTCGTTCAGGATATAGAATCTATATATGTGTCCTGAGGATACAACAATAATGTTGCGAAAAGTCGACTATTTAAAAATAGATTTTTGTATTTTTTTACTGGATCCTAACCCCAAATAATACACTACTCTAACATAACAAAAAAGAAAACTATTTAGAAACTTAATATCTGGGAACTATATGCGGTCCGACGAAGTAGGTAAATACTGATAAAATTAGCTTCATGCAGGATATAGAATCTATATGTGTCCTGAGGATGCAACAATAAAGTTGCGAAACGTCGACAATTTATAAAGAGACTTTTGTTTTTCTTTACTGGATCTTTACCCCAAATAATACACCACTCTAAGAAAACATTTTAACAATGTTCCGCCCTATTGGATTTTTACCAAAATATTACAAGGTCATCCCCATAGGATCCTTAATTTTTGGTCAAAATTTGAAGGTTATAGGGTAAGTAGTATTTAAGCTATGCCTGGAAATGACAGACAGACATGAATTGATAAAATATTTTTTTTGTTTTCTAGGGACGCTAAAACGTGAATATATGTAAAACTTAAAAGGGTGATTTTTTCACAATGACAAAAATTTCATTTGGCCGCCGTTTTGTTTCGCCATTTTAAATTAATAACACAGTTTTACTAGTTGATCCTAATACCACAATTAGTTATGGCACACAATTTGAAATCAACCCCTTAAGTAGATTTTTCATGCTGAATTTTCAAATATTTTGTTATCCCGCCATTTTGTTCCACTATAATTTTACCAGTTGATTTTAACATAATACTTTGATTTTTGTGTAAAATTTGAGATAAATTGGATAAGTAATTTTTTAATAATATTTTTTTAACATTTCACTAGACCGCCATTTTGTTTCGCCATATTGGATTTTTACCAAAATATTACCAGGTCATCCCCATACGACATTTAATTTTTGATACACATTTGAAGTCAATCGGATAACTAGCTATGCCGGGAACTGAGAGACAGACAGACCGAAGAGGGTCATTTTTTAATGATTACAAACACTTTATTTGGCCGCCATTTTGTTCCGCCATCTTGAATTAGTACCACAATTTTACTCGTTGATCCCCACAATTAGTTATGACACACAATTTGAAATCCTTAATTTATAATTTATAAGATTAACCTGCCATTTTGTTTCGCCATCTTGGATTCGTACGAAAATGTTATCAACTGGTAACATTCCAACATAATATTTGATGTTTTTGAAAATTTAAGAAAAATTGGAAAAGTGGTTTTTTTAATAATAATTTTTTTAACATTTTACTAAGCTACCATTTTATTTCGACATTAGATTTTTACTAAGATGCTACCATGATCCTTAATATTTGACCAATATTTGAAGTCAATCGGGTAAGTAGTTTTTTAGCTACGCCGCGAACAGACAGACAGACCGACGGAATTGAGAAAACATGTTTTTTTGTCATCTAGGGACTCTGAAACGTGATAATCTGAAAAAATATGGGAGTGTAATTTTTTCACGATTACAATTCTTTCTTTTTATGAGGGAAGTAAAAATTTTAGGACTCTAGTAATATCTGTAATTCATTAACCTAATTCACAGCTTTAAAACACCTACAAAAAATATTTTTACTTTTAATATTTTATTAGTTTTCTTATATTTCAACAAATAAATTAAAATACTATCAGTACATAACCCAAATATTAATTCAATTTATAAAAATGTTTCCATCACTTTTTAGAAGAGAGATAAACTTGTGATTTTTCTTTTGCATGTAGGCAAGATATCAGCCAGCTTATATTAAAAAATATGACAAACACTTTTATTACACCATTTTTCTTAAATCTGTTTAAACTTTTTTAATTGTGTATACTTTTTTTTGAATCGCCCTGTAGGTTATTATCAAATAATTTTATAAAACTTTTATAGCCCTTTTGAAAAGTCAAGGAAACAAGCTGCCCAAAGTTAGACTACAATTTATGAGAGATTAACATTTCAAAAGTTGGTAAAGTTTAAAAATGAATCGCAGTTTTCAATGTCCTCAACTTTTTTTGCACAGTGTAGCATTGAGTTACCTTACTGCCGTTTCAAGGCCCTCCACAAATTCATAAATCACACTCAATCTTGAATTGAGTTGTATGTCGGGTTCATCATGCTCATCAAAATTAAGAGAAATCCCGCAAAATTTTCCTGTTTGATCTCTAACGACGAAACTCAAATTTCCCTGTAAAAGTGGCTCCCAGAGTAATTCCATTTCTTCGTAATTGTCTGTCATAGTTATCTCGGACTTCACCCATCTTTCCAAATCAGATTTTTCATGAAAACTTGAAATAGTCATTCTGTAAAAAAAAAACAAGATTTATATCGTTTTTGGCCTAGGAGGTACCGATATACCGTCAAAGAATGGAAAACATAATTCGTGCTCGCTATAATTAATTTTTTTTTCAAAATTCACCCTTAACACTGATAGAGTTGACTCTTAGACTAATCTCTAGAGGAAATGTAGACGTTTCTTTGAGTTGCCTAGACTAGAGTCAACCGTTCATATACTACATGCAAAAAGCAATTTTACTTCTTATTGGTTCGCCCTGTATAAACCGGAGGGTAATTTTAGCTACGTTATTTTCCAATTCCTTACATAAACTATTCCCGCCCCTCAGTATTTTTTTCGACAAAAAAAAGTGAAATGTGTGAAAATTGTAAGGGCAAAAATAGTTTTTTAGGTTTTTTTTTTATTTAGACCGAGTTATTGGCATCGTAGTCACCTTTTGGATTTAAGTTCAGTTTTCAACCAACGGTAACTGTTTTAGTTTTTATCCGATAAGGTGGGTTTTTTGGCGGGGTCCAAATCCCAGAACTTCAAAGGGTACTGCTGATTTATAATAAATTTTAAAATTGGTCAGTGATAGTGGAAAACCACCAAACTAAAGCATTTAGCTCCAAACGTGAAACGCAGGTTTGTACACCGTGGTCTACATATGATTTTTTCAATGAAAATTGAAATGATATATATAAATCTCCAACACCCAGTCATAAACAAAAAGAATGAACCTCACCTCCATATACAGTTATATCTTAACATTACAAAAAAAGAAATTTCAGTGTTTGGACGCTCCCGCCCCCGATGAGTAATTCGAATTAGGTTGAGCATTGCATACACACCACTGTAAGATAGGCAACCCGTCATCCTTCTGTGTTGTGCCTTCAAACTACCAATTTAGTATACACTCCGAATTTCTTTTTTCTTGTTTAAAAATAATATTGTATCTCTCACTCACGTCCTCTTTACTTTCGCGTTTCAAATTCCTCTAAAAAAAAACGTGTTTCAGTTAACAAAATGAAGCCCCATGATGAACATGTTTTTAAAAGTTTTTAAATTCTTTTTTCGCTATTAACCTTTGAACTTTTAAAATTTTTAAATGATTTGGTGCATCTAAATGTGTGTCTTCTTTAGAGTATGTTTTTGTTTTATTAGCGAACCCACATTAGTGAGTTCAAACGTATTATACTTACTAGTTAGTTTCTAAAAAGTCCTGAGGAAGGGACAAATTGATTCCAAAAGCTCGACAAAACAATAAAGGGATCCACACCTTTATTTGACTTTTTATATACATAATATGTTTTATATGTGAATTCAATGGTTACAGAGAAAATCGCAATTTAACAGAAAATCTCAATTATTTCTTTAAAATTGTGATGCTGCATACTCAAAAAAAAACTATAGGAGGCCATGGAATGGATAATATTTCTATTTACTATAGTTCTAATGTTATTTGATATTTATTTATTGCTAAATTTTAAATTTAAAACCAAGCAGCTGCGAAGAAATTGGGTTTTCTTTTCCGAGCTCGAAGATACTTTTCCTTTGATAAATTGTTTACCTTTACACATAGCAAATCAGACCCTACCTTGAACATTGCTCACATATATAGAGAGCAGCATTTCGTGTAATCCTTAACATCCCTTTAAAAAAACTGAATTATTTTAACGGGACGCAGTTTTTGAAATCTGCACGTCAATGGGTAACATTTTTCAATAACTATTAACTACTTAACTGTCACATTTGTCATATTATTTAATTATTATTATATTAGGAGAAAGGCTTCGTACTCTAAATATGCTAATTTATGTTCTGGCTTTAAAGGTTCCGATGTAAAGCTGGGTGACTTGTTTGTAATTTTTGTATTTTTCGTCATTCTTTGAAGTACTTCTCCAAAGTCCATTGCTGATATAAAATCTCCTGTACCTTAAACAGTAAAACAATTTGCTAAGATCTTATTTTTATAAATGTTAATAATTCATTACTTTGTTGGGTGTAGATACTTACTTAAATGGTATCCCTTTTCAATCAATCTCGAAATAGTGAAAATAGAATTAAGCGAGTTTCCTCCGATTTCATAAAAATTGGCGTCAACTGAAATAACATTTCTCGAGGATCGTCCTAAGACTGAGGCTACCGTTTCGAACAGGTCTTTGGCTGCTTTTTGTTGGTGAGCTGGTACCCCTTGGTAGCTAAATTCTATTTCAGGTGTAGAATCTTCTAAAAATAGCTTTAAATTAATAAATAATTAGAGGTTACCGAAGGTGATTTTTTGGGCCGAAGCCGATGCCGAATTTCGGCTTTCATCACGCCTTCGGCCGAAGGAACTCTATTTTGTAATTAATATTTGGACTAGCAATTCGACACATTTTTGGTTCTTAGTTGCAATACGCAAAGCAGAATTTATTTCAGGTTGTGTCTTCTAATAGAATGGGAAAACTGACAAATAAAAATATTTGCAATTGCAGTGCAAAACAATTTTTTCTGTGATACAAGAAAAAATACAAATACCGTTATGTTGTAATAACTTTATATACACTTTATAATTATACTAATATGTGCCACTTTTCTTGATAAAGTCAAAAATTTTATTACGAGGGAAGTTCTGTTACAAGGCCTACACCTTATCTTATAATAAAATTCTCGTATTTTCCGGTTTCCCCGGATGATATTTTATATTTTTTAAATTCTCTTAATAATTCTAAACAACTTTTGTATAACATAGTCTATGTCTAAAATGTATAGTTATCCAAATAAAGCCATTTAAAAATGTGCCATAATTCCCACTTAACTGTATTTTATGGAAAAAACGGAGTAGGCCAGGATAAAAACAGTCACCGTTATTTACTCTTTATTCAAGCTTTCATCCAACAAAATGACAAAAAAGAAAATGTTTTTTTCGCAAATCGATTTTTCAAGTTTTGATCAGACCCTGTACCAGAACGGGACTGTTTTTTGCTTTGGATAAATATTAACATCATACAAATAATTCTTAATTTTGCAGTGGAAATTAGTTTTGCTAAAATTAAAATAATCATATTAACCTTGACAGAGGTTGCTATGGTTTTTAAAAACATTTGAATTTTGACAACGAACTTTTATCACTTGTGAGCTTGGCAGATTGTTGCACTTTTTTTAATTCTCGTGCTTTATTTCGTGTCTAAAAATTCGTTGTAATCTCTTAAAAATGGGAAGTTTTACAAGGACGGAACAAATAGATATGCTTCTCGTTTATGGCGAGTGCTTGCAAAATAAAATTCAGGCTCAAACACTCTACGCAGAGCGATACCCCGACAGAAACCAACCCTGCTTTGCCTATTTTCCGTAGTTAGTATAATATTTTGAACAAAATTAAAATGAAGGAAAGTTCATTATTAGTGAAGGAGCTGAAATAAACGTTCTGGCATGTGTGAATGCTGATCCAAGTATTTCTATTGGCCAAATTGAAAGTGAAGTTAGAGTTAACAGAGAAAGTGCAAGGAACATTTTGAAGAAATATAAGTACAAGCCCTTCAAATACCAAATCCACTAACACTTAGGTGTTAATGACTTTGCTCCGCGAGTTGAATATTCTAACCATAATAATAACTTTAATAGATTTAATTAACTTTAACATTATTTTCCAATGTGTCTCGCTTCATGAATCTAGGAATGTTCAACAGGAATAAAGTAAGATATTGGGCAAATGAAAATCAACATTTATTTAGAGAAGGATCATTCCAAGAACGCGTTGATGTTAATGTGCGGTTAGGTGTTTTAGAAACGAGAATTGTGGGCCCAATATTTTTTAACGAGTCCCTAAAAGCACAAACTTATTTGAACTTTCTAGAACCAACAGTTACCGATTTTTTGCACAATTTACCTCTTGCAACATCTACTTTCGACAAGATGTTGCGCCGGCTGGATATGAACGAATAGACTTGTAAGGTGGCCAGCACGTTCGCCTGATTTGACCCCTCTAGATTTTTTCTTCTGGGGTCATATCAAAGAGTCTATTTAATTCAACCTGAAAATTTGGACATTTTAAGAAATCGAATTATTAGTGCTATTAATTATATTATTATAACTCAAAAAGAAAATGTATTAGGGAAAATTGTTGAAAAATGTGCGACCTGTATTGAACAAGAAGGTCGTGTTTTTGAAAATCCTAATTATGATTAAATACGTTCTTTTTTCTATTTCTTTTATCATTAGTTAGTTAGTATTATCATACTCGTTTCTTTTTTAAAATTTAAATGAAATAAAAGAGGATTCCTTTGAACAGTAGATTATTTTGAAATCATGGCCAACTTTGCCGGTTATATGAGCATTAACAACATGAAAATAGGGTACCAAATTTTCAAGTTTGCAGCGGTCTATGAAAGTTGAATTTGTCATATGTAGATAAAGGATAAAAAAGTAGGATTGAGTAGTGAAGGTTTTGTTCCAGTCAGTAGAGCCGTTATGGTACAGGGTCTGATCAAAACTTGAAAAATCGATTTGCGAAAAGCACATTTCTTTAAAAGTCGAAACATTTTCTTTTTTGACATTTTGTTGGATGAAGACTTGAATAAAGACTAAATAACCGTGATTGTTTTTGTCCTGGCCTACTCTGTTTTTCCATAAAATACAAATAAATGAGAATTATGGCACATTTTTAAGGGGCTTTATTTGGAAAACTATACATTTTAGACATAGGTTATGTTATGCAAAAGTTCTTAATAATTGTGAAGAGGGTTCAAAAAACATAAAATATACAGGGTGCTCTATTTAAAATAACGAAGTCGCGGTCATTTCCGGGGAAACCGGAAACGATATTTAATTGTTTTTATGATATAAATGTTTACACCATTCAACCCTATCAACGCACCACATTCCATATTTTTATCTCTACCCTGGGCAGTAGTTTCATTGTCATCCAGTATATCTATAAATGTGTAAACGTTAAAGGAATTATTACTAATAATTCCTTTAACGTTTACACAAGTGATACCATGTTATTCGCATATGATCGGATAAGTAGCATTTGAGCTATGCCGCGAAGAGACAGAAAGACAGACATACAGACCGACACAATTGAGAATACCAAACACTAAAGGAACAAGCACCTTTTTCCTTTTTGGGGAAAGGTGGCTCATCAGAGTTGTAACACTTAAGCCTTTTTGGGTTCCCTGTACATCCTGGTAGAGAACATTTCTTGTCCTAGGAAAACAATCAGACTACTCCTATAAAATAAAAATCGGTGATTATATCGCCTAGGAGATTTTCTCCTAAACTGACGATGGTAGTTCAGCGCTTTCCTAAAATGGAGGGACGTCAATGACTTCTAGAATAAATGCTATACTGTCTCAACTTTTTGTTGGCAGCCTTTACCATTTAACTAATGTTTGCAGAATTGCAGTTTAAAATAGAATGTTTCTCCTCCGCATTGCCAGATTGGTAATTTCCATCTAGCATCTTATTAAAGAGTTAAGTTAGATTATCAATTATTCCCTTATGCTCATATCATTACCAAACATTTAATCAATTGCAATATTAAATGATTTTAACCACTTTATTGGCATTACAGATTAATTGTCCTGTGCCTCCTGTGTTCTGTTTCTTGTTAATCTTCGGTGATGGCATGTACTTTCGTTTGTAAGATTTTGGGCCTGCTTCAGGTGCATCGCAGAGCGCCACTGAGTGATAAAAAAATGGTTTCGTCAATGAAGGTCTACTGTAAAAGTATGTTGGTGCAGCTTCTTTAATTATGCAAGGTCTAAAATGGAGCCCAGGTGTGGAAGTTTTTATGAGTAAACATTAAGCATGACAAGACACATAAAATCCTTTCTTGCACTTACCGTTATTGTTTGTACTTTCATAAATTTTCAACAACGATTGCCTGTCAATTTTCCCATTAATGAGTAACGGTATATTTTCCACCAAGATCACTTGAGGAATCATGTAGTCGACGAGTTTGTCCTTGAGCATAACCTCAATCTGATATCCGCTTAACAATCCTTTACTAGACACAAATGCTAAGAGAGCTTGATTTATCTCACCAGCTTTATAGCACAGCACAACAGCTTGGTCAACCTAGAAAATTATAAAGATTGTGTAGTAGATATTTAGAATACAAGTGAGTTAATAGCATCATTAAGATACACGTGTAGAACTACACAAGTATCTTAATGAGGTTAACTCACATGTAGTGTATAACATTTTATCTACGTCTGATGCATGACTGTTAACATTGACACATATTTTTATTAAACAAATTTTTCAAAATGGAAGTATAATTGATTATTGGGCTTGCAGGAGCTTGCAGGTGAGAACAGTTAACAATTTTGTTGTTGGAAAATGTCAAGGATGAAGGGCGATGTTTTCATTTTTTTTTACCGACAACGAAAACGAAAATAGCCAGGGAATTCTATTTTTCATCTGGAAATATTCAAGAGATAGACATGGTTCAGCTAGTTCGAAAATACATTATACTTGACCTATGTAAGATCGAACATGGTAGGTTTTTCATCCGATTTCGAAATGGTGTGTGTATGAAGCAACCGGTTGGCATTAATTCTTTTGAATCCTTGCCAAAACAAGTTGCCTTTTATCTCAAACTTGAACATCCAGGAGAAAATACGAGGTATAGCTTCCGAAGTGCATCTGCGTCCCTATTGGCAGATTCAGGAGCTGAAATTCTAACAGCAAAGCGTCATGGTGGTTGGCGATCCAACGCTGTTGCGAAAAGCTGCATTGAAAATTTTGCAGAAAATAAAAGAAAAATAGCATCCAAAATTCTGGTTGAAACGGTAGAAACTTTGGACGAGACCCGAAAAAAAATTAAACAAAGCCATCAGACGACCAGTTTAAATAATGAAAACAATGTATTAACTACAAATGTATTTTGCAAAGATTGTACTATTAATATTTATATTAAATAATTTTTCATGTTATATAGTTTTAATAAAATAATTTATATATAAAAATCTTCTTTTTCTATACGTGCGGTAATAAAAAGGAGTGTGGTAATGAAGCTATTAACTTAGGCAAAATGCGTGGGTTAAGAGTTTCTTAATATTACTATATAAAGTGAAATTAATTACGTTTTATCTAGAAAATTCTGTTAAAAACTTAACACTTAGACCTTGTTAGTTAAAAATACGAATTATGTGTAAGAAAAAAATCTCTTTCAAGGATTTAAATTGCAATTCTATAGTTTAATATCAACAGAAGGATGATGGAGTGGTTTTTATCGCTTTTGTGGTTTCTACAGGGTGTCAATTAAGTACTTGTACAAACTTTAAGGAGTGATTCTTTGACTAATTTTAGGATAAAAATTTCCTATGAAAATGGGTCTGAAACGGCTTTGTTTCTGAGATACAGGGCGTCCAAAAAACAATTTTATTTGGTTTTTTGCTTATATTTTTGTTAAGGAACATGACAATTGGGATTCTGGGTATATTGACGACGAGAAATTCAAATATTAACTTAGTTTTTTATTTAATGTTAGAGGGCGCCACATACAGTGTTGTTCCTAAATTTAATTAACCATAACTTGTTTGTGAAGCCTTTTATGTCATTTTTGACTAGGCGGACCTATTTTCCATTTAATTCTACATAAAAAATGTGCTCTTAGTATTTGTCACTAAAAGCGGTCATTTTGAATAAAAAAGGGTTTGAAGTTAAATCTGCGTTGAAATTTTTTAAATAGAATCATTTTCGATATTTCGAAAAATAAGCAAAAAAATATATCTTTTATTGATTGTATTATCAGGTAAAAAACTTAAATCATTTACAAGACTAAAACTAGTTAATAACATTATTTTACAATAATTGTTGAAAATGACCACCACCTACTTCAACGCATGCAATAAGTCGCCTTAACATTGATTGCCGAACTCTTTAAAATATACCAGGCGTGTGATTAATAATGGCCTAAGATTTAAATATCCTATCTCTTAGATCTTGTTCATTTTGGACTGGACTTTTATAAACCAAAGACTTCAAGTGACCTCACAGAAAATAATCCAATGGATTCAAATCTGGTGATCTGGGAGGCCAGGCTTGTGCTCCAGCTCTTCCTATCTAACGGTTATGGTAATTCTCGTCCAGAAATTGACGCGCAACGACACTAAAGTGTGGCGGAGCTCCGTCGTGCATTAACCACATCCTGTTTATGGTTTCTAAATCAACTTCTTCTACATGGTTGGGAAGTTTGTGCTCCAAAAACCTTTGATATTCTTCGCCATTAAGCCTTTGTGGAAGAATGCAAGGTCCAATAAGGTGATCACCGATAATTCCTACTCAAATATTGAGAGAAAATAGCACCTGAAAATGATTTTCTCTGATAGCATTCGGATTACCCTCAGCCCAGATATGGCTGTTATGAAAGTTAATTATGGAATTTTGAGAAAACGAGGCTTCATCTGTGAAAAGCACATGGCTTAAGAAATCCGGGGTTCGTACTAATCTATTACGCAACCAAACACAAAAATCGAGTCTGAGGGGAAAATCTCTAGGTAATAGAGCCTGCACACGTTACATATGATAAGGATAAAGTTGTTGGGACCTTAAAATTTGCAAAACAAGTGTGTGTCTAATATTCAAGTTAAGAGCTATTTTCCGTGTACTAGTTTGCGGGTCTTCTTCAATTCTGTTTAACACAGCTTCTTCAATCTCAACTGTTCAAACTGTTGCAGGCCTTCCTGGAACATCTGTTGTCCTTTTAAAGCTGCCAGTTTCACAAAGACTTGCGTGAATATAAATAAAAATTTGGACGTGTGGCACCATTCGTTGTGGAAATCGCTCCTGATACATTCGTCTTGCAGCTTGTGCATTACCGCGAGCCATTCCATAAGTAAAATGAATGTCTGCCATTTCTGCGTTGGTATATTGGTACATTTTCGACAAAACACGCGATAAATCATTAGTTATAATGCCAAATGATAAAAAACTACTTGTTTTATTCTAAATCAACTGCCATGACTGACTCAGCAACCATGGAAACCTCTCAATTGTTTTCCAAAGCCTGCTGCCTGCTATATTTACGATTTTATTATTTTTATCCAATTATCACTAATTTGGTAATTGTGATATGTTAATGTGATAGAGTAACATAGCACATGATTTTGAAAAATATTTTTTCGCTTATTTTTCAAAATATCGGAAATGACTGAATTTAAAAAAATTCAACGCAGATTTAACTTCAAACCCTTTTTTATCCAAAACGGCTGCTTTTAGCGACAAATACTAAAAGTATTATTTTTATGTAAAATTGAATGGAGAAGAGGTCTGCTTAGTCAGAAATGACATAAAGGGCTTCACAAAAAAGTTATGGTTAATTAAATTCAGGAACAACACTGTATGTGGCGCCCTCTAACATTAAATAAGAAACTAAGGTAATATTTGAATTTCCCGTCATCAATATACCCAGAATCCCAAATTTTGTCCAATTGTCAATTTCCTTAACAAAAATATAAGCAAAAAAGCAAATAAAATTGTTTTTTTGAACGCCCTGTATCTCAGAAACAAAGCCGTTTCAGACTCATATTCATATGAACTTTTAATCGTAAAATTAGTCAAAGAATCACCCCTTAAAGTTGGTCAATTACTTAATTGATACCCTGTATAGTAACTTCTAGACTTATTTTGTATAATATATAACCTATGTGGTTGTATACACGTTTTTGGAATATTTGCACTTACTTACAACGTACAATCAAAATACCCGCTAACCTTTTAATTTTAGGTATTTAAGTAAAAGTGGATTGACAATTATACTTTTTAAAATATACCAATAACGTAAGGGCGGCTCAAAAGGGATATTAGGAGGGACAAAAGACTTCACCATTAAATGCCATAATGAAAACAAATAGAAGACCAGAAAAAGAAATTCTAGGCGACTTCCAAGAGAAAATATGACGGTCAATTATTCATTTTATGCAGCATTTAACAATAGGAAGAAGAAATAAAATATTAATTTATGGAGCAATTTAAAGAACGATATAGCATTTTACGTATAGGTATTATAAAAATTTGCCAGTTCAAAAACTTTATTTTTGTTAAAAATATTAACAAAAGACTGGGGCAGGATCCTAATTTATTTCTTTGAATGTTGATTTGATCAAAATCTTCTTGTACGGTGAGGATCCCTGAAGATGCCTCGTGCAATCGCAGGCGAAACGTCGGGAAATAATTCCAAACTAATACGAGCTAAACCCAAGAACCATGACTTCCTAATTGACTCCAGCCGTGAAAACTTTGGTACTTTACTATTTTCAGCATCAATTTACGACAAAATAGTTGGTTTTTGCAACAATTCAATGAAAACTAACACAAGAAGTTAAAACACACATTTTGAAAAATATACAAAGTCCAACGTCAAAAATACATCATATTTAAAATCTAGGGATTTATGTTAGCTACATGGATATCTTGACACAATCGAATGGTTCAGCGCCAACTAATCGAATTACAAAAAACGTATAATTTTATATGTAGCTCTGTTTTAAAAATCGGAATGCGTTTTGGTTAGCCCTGGTTTGAGGTGATGTAAATAAGTGAATCTATATTAAAACAAAATTAATATTAACAAAACCTATACTATCAGGTGGATCTGTCCCCATTAGGCGTTGGGTTAGCTCAGGTTCTTCGATAAAACCATGATTAAAGACAAAAACCTTCCGTTGGTCTGTCTGTCTGTTCGCGGCGTAGCTAAAAAACTACTTACCCGATTGACTTCAAATTTTGGTCAAAAATTAAGGCTCACATGGGGAAAAGTACTAATCTAATTTACCTCAAATTTTGCAAAAACATCACTTATTATGTTGGAATCAACTATAGTCAAATTGGTCCGAATCCAAGATGGCGGCGTAATAAAATATTTATAAATTTAGCCTGGAAAACTGTTTAATGGTTTAATTTCAAATTGTGTGTCATAACTATTGGTAGTATAGGGATCAACTAGTAAAATAGGTATACTAATTCAAGATGGCCGAACAAAATGGCGGCCAAATAAAACATTTATAATCTTGAAAAAATCATCCTCTCAGGTTTTACATATCTTTACGTTTTAGCATCCCTAGATGCCAAAAAATATGTTTTATCAATTCTGCCGGTCCGTCTGTCTGTCTGTCTATCTATGTGTCAGTTCGCGGCATAGCCCAAAGACTACTTACTCGATTGACTTCAAATTTTGACCAAAAATTAATAGTCATATGAAGATGATCTGGTAATATTCTGGTAATAAATTCAGAGAGCAAAACAAAATGGCGGCCTAGTAAAATGTTAAAAAATTATTATGAAAAAACTACTTATCCAATTTATTCCAAATTTTGCCATTTTATGTTGGAATCAACTGGTAAAATTTCGGTATCCAAGATGTCGGAACAAAACGGCGGTATAACAAAATACTGAAAAACTACTTAATGGATTTATTTCAAATTTTGTGCCATAACTAATTGTGGTATAGGGCTCAACTGGTAAATATGTGTTACTAATTCAAGATGGCGGAACAAAATTGCTGCCGAATAACATTTTTCACCCTCTCACGTTCTACACATCTTTACGTTTTAGTGTCCCTAGATGCCAAAAAATATGTTTTATCAATTCTGTCGGTCCGTCTGTCGGTCTGTCTATCTGTTGACTGTCAATCTGATCGATTGACTTCAAATTTTGACCAAAAATTAAGGGTCATATAGCGATGACCCGGGACTATTTTGGTAAAAAAAAATATGGTGGAACAATGTTAAAAAATATTTGTTAGAGTGGTGTATTATTAAGATCCAGTAAAAGAAAACAAGTTTTTTTTTTAATTGTCGACGGTTTGCAACTTAATTGTTGCATCCTCAGGAAACATATATAGATCGTATATCCTACATGAAACCCATATTATTAGTTTTAACCTACTCCGTTGGTCCGCATATATTTCCTAGATATTATATTTCTAAATGGTTTTCGTTAACAATCCTCTTGTTGCTGTGTTATAGTGGTGTATTATTTGGGGTTAGGATCCGGTAAATAAAAACAAATGTCTATTTTCAAATAGTCGACGTTTCGCAACTTTATTGTTACATCCATTATCAGTCTTTACCTACCCCGTTGGTCCGCAGATGTTTCCCAGATATTTAGTTTCTATTGTTTTCGTTAACGATACTCTTGTTGTTATTTTAAAGTGGGGTATTATTTGGGGTTAGGATCAGGTAAAGAAACAAAAGACTGTTTGTAAATTGTCGACGTTTCGCAACTTTATTGTTGCATCCTCAGGACACATATAGATTTTATATCCTGCATGAAACCCATATTATCAGTCTTTACTTACTACGTTGATCCGCAGATATTTTTCAGATATTAAATTTCTAAATGGTTTTCGTTATCAATCTCCTTGTTTTTATGTTAGAGTGGTATATTATTTGGGGTTAGGATCCAGTAAAAAAAAACAAGTTTTTTGTTGAGATGAGCGATGTTTCGCAACTATATTGTTGCATTCTCAGAACAGATTTGTAGATTTTAAATCCCGCATGAAACCCATATTATCAATCTCTTTGCAGATATTCGGTTTCTAAATGGTTTTCGTTAACGATCCTCTTGTTATTAGAGTGATATATTATTTAGGGTTAGGAAATATATTCGGACCAATTCAACATGAGGTAGCAAAATGGCGGTATGTGTCAATGTAAAATCTACTTATTGAATTTATTTTAAATTATGCCCAAAAGTCAAGTACGGCATAGGTTGAAAGAAAATGGTAAAATATTGGTAGGAATCCAATATGATGGAACAAAATGGCGCCCAATAAAAATGAAGTAACATATATGTAGTATATGTAACATACTGTGACGATGTTCTGAACTGAATTGGTTCACACTGTACTATTCCTAAGAAATGGAAAAAAATCATAACGAGGGAAGTCCCGGGTAAAGGAAATTTAGGTTTTTTTTTTTAAATATAGATGACCTTTTTTACATCACCTCAAAAAAAAGAGCATACATACAAAACACAATTCGATTGTTAAAACACAACTACAAACAAAATTATAGGTTTTTCTTAATTCGAATAGTTGGCGCTGAACCATTCCATTGCGCCAAAATGGCCATGTAACCAACAAAAATTTCCAGATTCTAGTAACTATTTTTGATGTCGAAATTTGTCTAAATATGATTTAAATATAAAAAAGGGCCTTAATCTGTTTACTATTTATTATTGTAGCATTATTTTGTTAGTTTTTAGTGAATTGTTGCAAAATCCAACAATTTTGTATAAAATTTATTCCTCATCAGCAGCCCAAAATCTACGAATATACCAAATATCATAAAAATCGGCGATGGTTAGCCTAACCGAAAATTTACCAAAACTGCTCATCGATCGCAATCTGAAGACAAGCGTGCCAATTCTATAAATATACCAAAATGCTTACATTAGTCTAAAACAAGTTCCTTTTTATTAGTTCTTGATACTAAAATTAAAAATGTTTACTATTTCCTTGGTTATATCATATTTAAATTTTCGTGACATTGTCTATAGTCCATGTATTTATTACTAATGAGGCTCGTTATCACCTGCTGCTCGTTTTATAATTTTTCTTACCTCTTATATCCGTGAACTTCACTTGCTCCTCTTACCGAAGCTAATTTGAGGGAGCTGAGAAGAATTAATTCCAAGACTTCTGCTTTCGAGGGGTTTTTTTGTGCTCCAGTAGTAGGCAACAGTTTGCTGGTCGTTGAGTATTTATGTTTGCTTGTTAACCTCAGTTAATTTTAGTTATAATAACAAAATAACTTAAACGCTTTAAACGCAGTGTTATATACCGGTGACAAGTTATAAAGTAACACCCCCTTTAACTGTTTTACTATTTATCGCGCATAAGAAGCAAAAATACTACCTTATAGGAAATTACTCGTAAATTTCGAATCCGCACTAGGATTTAAAAAAAAATAAAATGAACGGGTTGAAGATCATTAAAAAAGTTTTTTTAAAAATAACCACATTATCCTTAAAAGTTTTTGAAATATACGCATTTAAAACTAAAAATAATCGATTTTTTATTACTAGCAAATATAACAAAAATACAAAGAAATAATCTATAAAAATATTTTTCTTTCAGAAAATTAAGTAAAAAAGTGAACTGAAAATTTAATTTAATCGGTATGAACATTTCCGCCCTGTGGTTGGTGATGGTTTATTGCATTTTCTATAAAATGTTTAACCAAATTATGTTGGTATATTTGGTTTTTAAGATACCCCCATAGAACCATACATGGACGTAAAGTCGGGGCTGTTGGGCGGCCAAGAAACTGCTCCGTACCTCCGATCAATTCATCATAATTGGCGTGTAAATAATTTCGCACTTGTAGGATTGCATGGGGAGGGACGCCATTGTCCTGAAAAATTATTCTATGACAGGTCTCTCCGGTAGCTCTTCTACTGATTCGACAGCAAAGTTATTTAATAATTGATGATATACTTCCCCGTTCAGCTTGCCGTTAAAAAAATATAGTCATTTACTGTTACCCTTCCTTGAAACTTAACTTCTCTTGCAAATTGTGCGTTCTCTTGTGCCCAATGCCTTAAGTTTTACCGGTTTGGTAAACCACTTGCGACAAAGCTGGATTCATCAGTCCATCGTATATTTTGAAAAAACTCTACCATCTTGAAGTCTGTTTAGCATAAAATTACAAATTTGGAGCCTCTAATCTTTTTACTGCTGAGAGAGTTTTTAGACATTCTGAAATTTGTAGGGATTGAATTTATATTTCTTTAAAACCATACACACGGTTTCGCGCGAAAGACCGCTTCTTTGGTTAAAACGTTCTAGAAGGTCTTGGGATCCTAGTCTTACTGATCTCGGATTTTCTACGTATAACAAAAGGAGAGTTCGTTCTCGTCAAGGTCACAGTTTCTACTTATTCTTATCTTTCTTTGCAAATTTGGAAATCTTGTAAAACGAGAATGAATGCTTTTGATGGTTTTTCTTGTGGGAATGTTTTCATTGGGATGTCTTTCTTGGTAGGCGCGTCTGGCTACGGCAATATTGTGGTTATTTTCAAAAAATAAACGAAGTATTTCTTGTTTCTGTTCCGTCGAATACACCATTTTACCAGCAAAAATCACTAAATAACTGTATTTTTTGTTAGGAGTGAATTAATTAATAAACACACCTTTTTTAGTTTTAATTGCGTATATTTCAAAATCTATTAAAGATAAAGGTATTAAATTTTAAAAGAGCTCTTTTAATGATTTTTCCAATACCAGTAAAAAATCCAGGGTATTCCATTTTAAAAAAGTACACTTTTCGCTCCACCCTGTATATTTTAATTTGTTTTTTAAACGCGAGTGCGGATTCGAAATTTACGAGAAATTTTCTATAAGGCAGTATTTTTCTTTCTTATTTGCGATAAATAGTAGAAAAGTTAAGAGTTCTGTTACTTTATAACTTGTCACCCGGTAGATTTGAGAATTTATTTATATTTATTAGCTAGATAATATAGGGTTGGTTTTAACATAATTTGAAGTATACCCAGTTTTTGGAATTTTTAATAATAAATGTATTTATATTTAATCCCTTTCTTGTTATCGTTTTAATAGGAGTGTCACTTAATTTTACATTGTGAGTATAAATTATATAATAAAATAAAAGTAAAAATATAGAGTAATAAATCCTATATTTTATCATAATATTTGTCATATTCCTCTTTGTTTACGTTACACAGATGGCCTTAAAAATTTGCGAAAACCTAAATCATTTATTTGCAACTTCCCTTGGTTAAAATAATGATAGGTAATAACTTTTATTATTAGTACTTTAAACTTTACATACCCCTTGAATGGAATTGACGGTTTTTTCTACTTCTGACAACTCTACTCTATAACCTCGGATTTTAACTTGTGAATCAGTTCTTCCTTCATAGATCAACGCGCCTTTTTCAATTTTTGCATAGTCTCCTGTTCGATACAGTTTTGAAAATGTATGGTCAGTCGCTAGAGGGTTCTCGATAAACTTTTCAGCATCTCGACCTAAAGAGCATTGAATCGTTGATACATATTCGAACAGCGATTTGCGGATATCTGTTCAACAATAAATTACTGAAAAACCTACCGTTGACATATCCAGCAGCCAAATTCAATCCTGCCACAAAGAGTTCACCTACTTCTCCAGCTTTTACTGGCCTAAAGTCTAAGTCTAATAAATATATCGTTGTGTTATCCAACGGTAAACCTAAAAAAAATATTGTATTACTGCCAAATAAGGAACACTTATTTTATATGACATCACAGTAAATCGAATACTTAATATTATATTTTCACCTCCGCTGTTAAAAAACATGTAAGCGAGTATTTCCATTGCTTTTTCCTTTTAAGTTTATTACTTTCCAAAAATTTAAATTTTAAAAGCTACACCTAAAGAGATGTATCTGACTACTGTGTTCCTCATAATTAATAAAAAAAAAATAAAGCACTTACCAATAGGAACTTTAGGTTGAGTTTTCAGAGGTTGTAGCCCCTCCATCACGTGATATGTTACATCACCCATAATTTCGGTGCTGCCATAGAAATTGCAAAGCTTGTGATTGAATTTTTCAAAATATTTGAAAAATTCCTCCGCCAGAGATACCTCTAAGATTTCACCGGAACATACCCACGTTTTTAGCGATCTTAGAGAATTTTTATTGTCCTAAAAGTGATAGACGTTTTGAATATATAGGATAAATAATATTTTCCAATACTTATACAACAAATAATGTGTGCATATTAAAAATTATATACAAACAATTGTTTACTTGAACGATATAGAAATACAATAAAGAAATTACTTGTATGTTTTACAGGGTTGAGAAAAGAGGATAGAAAGTATAAACTTTAAAATATTTCATATATATATATATATATATATATATATATATATATATATATATATATATATATATATATATATATATATATATATATATATATATATATATATATATATATATATATATATCGCTACTTCGGAAGAAGACCGTCACAATTCAAAGTTTTTCAAATGTCTGTTTTTATGCATATTAGACTTTAAATAACGCGCAGATTTACTAGAAAAATTGTCACAATTTAGATACACGCCTTTTGTCACGTAGAGCGGTAGTGTCGATTGACACAATTACGAACCAATAGGTAAGTTTCCTGCAAGACTGTTTTAACCAGTTACGCACCGGACGTTGTCGAGGGAAGAGCTTGCCGCTTTTCTGGAAGACGGTCATAATTTTTAAAGTGCGTGTAGGTTATTGTGCTATTCTGTAGAAACAGACATATTTTGACTTTGGGACTATTTTCTTCATAAAGTAAGCGATTTTTTATAAATAATAAATGTGATTTTAGTATTAACTAAATTTGGGACAGTCTCTCTACCAATTATTGTTGCCCAAATAATTTAGGAGTATTAAGAGGTTCCTTTCTATTTGTATTAAAATGTGCCAGTCTTACTACTAATTATTATACGTGTTACATGTCACGATATAAAATGTGTCATTCTTGCTTGAAAAATGTACAGCATTTTGTTTTCTCTGTCGTACTAATTACTAACAAAAATTTTTTTTAGGAAAATGAGTGAAAAATCTAGGTCTGCCTTAATATTAAAACTTTCTAGGAAGAATTTGAAAGTTCATAATGTAGACCAAAGTATTTGGCAGATTCAGGATGCATTGAGTGTACCACCAGATAACATGTCGGAGGCCAATGAAAGTGAACATGAAAATCTAAGTATTGGTCAACTTAACAATCCGTAAAAAACATCATCGGAATACCTACATAAAAATAAAAGTCGCTATTTTAAAATGTTTTAGTGTAAAATTTTAAATTAATAAACCGGAAATACATTTTTAGATTATGAATTACTAACTAATATACCACTAGATGAAATGAGCAATAAGATCGAATTCAATCAAGATTTGCCCTCGCGTAGCAATATGTTAGCAATTGTTAACCAAGATACTGATCCCAATAAAGAAAATTGGAAACTTGCCAGTCAAATTAAAGGTATATATTTAAATGTCAAATAAAATATTTAAAATATTACATATAAATATGGTTTTTAGATGAATCAATTCCTAATAATGAGCCACTAAATGAAACATTGAATTATTTACATAACGATGTGTCACTGTTTAATGATATTTCAAAAAACGTTTCTCCAGGAGAAGGAACAGTAGTTAGTAGCCCTCGTAGCAAAGCCAACCGATCGGAATCTAGCCATCTCAAACCATTTGCTAGTAACAAGAATCCTCATCATGTGGAATTGTGCAATCGGAACTGAGGGGTAAGCATGGTAACCACAAAGTAACTTCAGAAGAATTAAAAGATGCTATGAGGAACCATATAAAATCTATTCCTCGTCTGGAAAGTCATTATTGTCGAGGGCGGACACAAAAGGAATACATTGAAGGAACAAAAACAGTCGCAGAGCTTCATCGAGATAATGTCTAACTTTGCAAATTTAAAGGAGATCCCCTTGTAAATTATCAAATGTATTATGATATATTTTTCAATATTTCCTTTTTCTTTCCAAAAAAAGATGCCTGCGAGCTTTGTTTACAATATCAGAATTCTTTAGAAGCAGAAAAAAATCTTCAAGAAAAACATGATTTACATTTATTGGAAAAGACGTTGTCGCGAACAGAAAATGAAGCGGATAAGAAATCGATTGAAACTGCGCTAGTATATGATCTGCAGTCATTTTTACCCTGTGCATCTGGTAACGCCTCTTCCTTTTATTATATCTCAAAATTGAACGTTTATAATCTTACCATCTCACATCTAAATGGGGACAATGCTAGCTGCTATGTGTGGCATGAGGCGGAGGCACATAGGGGTGCTAACGAGATTGGCTCTTGTATTCTTCATTATTTAGGCATACTTGACTCAGAGGCAGCCAAAAGTGACAAACCCATTGATATTATATTTTATAGCGATAATTGTGCAGGGAAAACAAGAATCGTTTTATTTTTGCACTTTACTTTTACGCAATACCAAAATTCAAATACATCAATTCAATAACGCATACATTCTTGATAACAGGTCACATACAAAATGAGGGTGACAACATTCACTCAGTAATAGAGAAGCAAGTTACTCGTTATAAAAAAGCTGCCCCCTTATATGGGTCTGATCAATATATAACTTTAATTAGACAAGCCAAAAAATCGGGAAAGCCTTACACAGTGATAGAAATAAGTCTTGACGATTTTTATTACCTGAAAGAGCTTGCAGAACAATTGGGTCATAAATATGCTTATAAAAATGAGAAAGGAGAAGCAATAAAAATTTCAGACTTAAAAATATTCAAAGTAGAAAAAAGCCAACCAGGGCTATTTCTGTATAAAATATCTTATGCAGAAAAAGAATATTTAATAGCAAATTTTTTAACTTTAAGACGAAAAATTACTGACATTGAAAAAGTGTGTTTAAAAAAAGCATACAAGGAAAAAAATGGAATATCTGCAGCCAAAAAAAAGGAATAATGACTCTTATTGAGAAAAACATTATTCCAAAAATTTATGCTGACTTTTATAAAAATTTGTAGTTTTATTTGTTTTCATTAATATAATTAGTTTGGGTTAGTTAGTTATGTAACACTGTTTTACCTGATGTACCTAATAAGTGCCTAGTGTGCGTTTGTTTATTTAAAAGCTTAAAGTTGTTTTATTATGCTGCTGTTACATTTTATGTTTGGAAGTAAATATATATACATATATATATATATATATATATATATATATATATATATATATATATATATATATATAAATATATATACATATATATATATATATATATATATATAAATATATTAAGAAACTTAAATTATAAATAAAATATAATGAAAAATTAAATAATCTCTAAATTTTATTATAAAATATAAAAATAACGCCAATCATTTCAATTTAATATCTGTTTGTAGTTTAGAAAATTGTTAACTATGAATACGAGAAGGAACTGTAACTTACTTTTAACCGAAGATAAATCAAAAGGCTCCGCAACAGTGAAGGAACAAGGACAAGTCGTTCGATCTGGAATATTAAAAAGATTTTTTATTCACGTTCAAGTTATCAAGCTGAAAACTTTCTTTAAAGATCTTTAATATGTCATTAATTATAATTTCTCTGAAGAGGTTAGGCCCTATGCGGAAGTGATAAACTAATTTATAGAACTCATTTTTCAGCTTCGGATAAAATGGCTTAATTACCCTTATGTCAATTTAATTATAGATTTTAATTTTTATTAATATACTGAGGACTATTAATTGAAAGAACATCTACGTTTCAAATAATGTTCTACTTATATGTAAGCACACTGCACAGGATGCCTATGTCTAAAATAAGATCGAAAACTATAAAGATAGAGAAAAAATTTAAAGACAAATATTTTTTTGTTTATTTTGAAGTTTTAATATGTTTTGTTTTTCTATATAGAGGCTGCTGCACTTTTTCTGTGCTGATATGATCATTCTTATTTCAAATAGGTCTGTATATATATATATATATATATATATATATATATATATATAGACTGAAATATATTGCGGATGTTCTGTTGGTTATCACAAACGTCAATTTTGCTCCTGTTGGAGACTCTTGTATAGTTTTGCTAAGTTTTGAGACTAGTTGTACTTGTCTCTCAACTACTGGACTGTACTGATCAAGATCAAGCCAGAAACACGTGCCTAAGGTTAGTCAAATTCCATTTTTTTTGCGGTCATCCCTATATATATTTTGCCATATATATATATATATATATATATATATATATATATACATTGAAATTTTAAATGAATTGACCCATATTTTCGTACATTTTCCTACAATTTGATATATCACACCAATGTCGAATGTCAAGGATTTATATGGAAACGGCATTTGAAAAATCTGGAAATGTTCAAACTTAATCGTGTTTTTCTAGAAAACAAATGAAACTTAGAAAAAACAAAACAAGGTATGGTATCTAGTATGTCTTGGACTATTAAATAAGAGACATAAGAGCGTAATAGAAATACCTTTATTTTTTTCATAATTTTGATATCGGAACATTATTTTTTAACTGGATTTTTTGAAAAAACTCTTTGAGATAGAGAAACGAAAATTTCACTTCCCAATCTTACTTTTTTACTGACTTTTTATTTTTATATATATTAGCTCTTAAAAGTTTGTATTTTCAAAAATCACCTATGGAACTTTTTGATTTTGCGTTATTAACAGACAAAAATAAATTAAATAACTGCCCAAAAAAAGTATTATACTACCCCATATTTTTTATTAATACTAATAAATTAAGTAGAATTTATTTTTCAAATTTTAACTTTTTTTTTCGTTCCTGCTTTTCTAACGTTAGATACTTACAACATACCTATTTTAACAAAAACCACATCAAAATATTGTCGAAAACAGCACATTACATGTCTCTAAAGCAATGATAACATCAAGTAGCCTATTGGCTAGGGTTCTAACGAAATAATATCCAATAGGCCATGGATAGGTATCCATCTTTAACACAAAATCTTCTGTCACTGTTTCCTTTTTGTATTTCATACATAATTTTCTTTTTATTTAAAAATATAAGAAAAATTCAGAATAATAAATTTGATCGTGATCATCATTTTGATATGTTATTAATTTTTGGCGAGTGCAACCAAAATAGAAGAGAAGCCACAAGACTTTATCAACAAATATATCCAGACCGGGTTCAACCGAGTGATAAATATTTTCCATGGTTGATACAATACTTTAAAAAGTGCGAAAGGCCCAATATCAAGGAGCGAAAATATTTAATTATAAAGGGAAGAAGCTGAAATTAATGTACTGGCTTACGTTAATTTTGTGAATGTGGAATTAGTCGAGAAAGTATTAGAAAAATCTCGAAAAAATATGGGTTTAAATCCTATAAATATCAAATTCATTAGCACCTAGGACGTGTTAATAGACTTAGTTTGAAAGACGAATGAATTATTGTGCATGGTTTCTTCGGATGAGTAACGAAAATGATGATTTTAAAAATTACTTTACCACACTTAACGACTTTATGAACGACCTTCCATTAAATATTTTTCACCAAGTTTACTTTCAACAAGATGGTGCTCTGGCCCATAATTCCCATATTATTAGTGACTACTGGATAGGGACGACACTGAGATGGCCGGCTCGGTCTCCGGACCTCACGCTTCTAGATTTTTTTTATTGGGGAATGTTTTTATTATTAAGGAAGTTGTGTAACAGCGGAGCGCTCTAAAAAATATCGAAGATCTTGAAAACAGAATAAGATATGCTGTTAGAATGCTTCCTGAGCAACAAGAACAAAACGTTGCCTCAAATATTGTAGAAAAATGTACAAAGTGCTGTGAAGAAAATGGCGGGCATTTCGAAAATTTTAATTGTGACTAGCTTTTGTTTTGTTATCACATTTCTTTGATGTTTCTAGCTATTATGTGTAAACTTTTTGCGAATTATTAATATTTTTGTTTGTTAATAGCGCAAAATCAAAAAATTCCATTGGTGATTTTTGAAAATACAAACTTTTGGGAGCTAATCTCAAAGAATTTTCTCAAAAAAAGTTAAAAATCAATTTTCCGATATAAAAATTTTGAAAAAAATAAAGGTAAAAAGTCCAAGGCATAAAGGTATTTTCTTAATTTTTTTTCAATAGTTATAGGTTTATTTAAGAAAACTGGTTCAGAATGACTTAGCCTTTATTTTACTTAAAAACATATGAAAAAACTAAAAAAACTTAAATACTAATGATTAAGACACATTTATTTATATGCAAATTGTCTTACCGTGTTTGGTTTTCACTGCACATCTAATTGGCCAAAATTAACCTTAAACTTTCATTTGTTTTCTAGTCTTGGGAAAAACACGATTGGTTGGGTGAAAAGAATTTGTTTGACTTATTTCTTCTTCTCATGTAACTAATATCATATTCGGGGTCATTTTTTTGCCAACAAAATATTTTTGTAGTTTCCATATAAACCGGTTACATTTCCACATCATAATCCGATGAGCTGGCATATGGAGGCTCTTCTTCGCCACTTGATGAACTACTTTCCTGTTCTATTAATTTCTTTTTACTACATTTGCTTTAGCTTTGCGTCTTTCGGCGCTCTTTGATAACTGCATTTATATATATATATATATATATATATATATATATATATATATATATATATATATATATATATATATATATATATATATATATATATATATATATATATTAAAAGGAAAAATTCCTGATATATATATATATATATATATATATATATATATATATATATATATATATATATATATATATATATATATATATATATATATATATATATATATATAGCTAGGAATAGTGTTTCCTAAGGCACTTATAAAGCAGCAAGTTGTCACCAACGACCCTCGTTCTGAACTAGTTACTTGACTTACTTGTTTGACTCCTTTGCATGCTATAACTTTTTTAGGTTTCTGAACGGTGGTCGTTCCGGTTTCGTCCAAATTCCAAACCCTGGAGCCATTAGCAAAATTTTCGTGTCTGCCTAAAACCTCCTTCAGTTTATTAAAACACACTCCTACATTGTGTTTATTAAAGGATGTAGCACGTGAGAGGCTACACCCTTCTGGTTGTCTGATGCTGATTTTTTAAAAACCATCTCATCCATTCCAAACCTGCGGATTTATTTTCAGACCATTTATTTGGAATCTGAATATTATTTTTTTTTATTTCGTATGCTAAACGACGACATCCCAGAGTTGAAATGCCGTAATTCATTTTTGAGCACGTCCCAAGGTAGTCTGCCATCTTCTTGTTCTTTTGTCATAATTTGACGGCATTCATAGAAAGGCCTCATTCTAACATCATCACCACCACTACTTCTTTGTTTCTTGACGTACCTAAATTAAAAAGATAGTGTTTGTAATACGAGTATTATCCCTTTTTTTCATTTTTACCTTGCTAAGGTCTGAAATGAAACGCCCCTTTGTTCCGCTGCTTTTCGCAATGGAAATCCTTCTTCTAAAACTAATTTTACGGCACTTTTCATTTGGTTCTCGGAAAATGTTCCTATGTTTGTTTTTCTTTTTCTATTCCTTGCCATTTTCTAAAAATATAAAATACGCTATATTACCTTACCTATGTTCCAGCGCAAGATGGGGCACACTGAGACGAGTCTCAGTCTGCCCCACCTAGGACTGTCTTACTGTGCCCCACAGATGCCATATTTATAAATTCACAATGTTTTTGTAATCTAGATTATAAACAAAAAGTGGTTCAATGGTAAATGCATGCACAAATAGCTTAAGTTTACTTACCGCTAATCTCAAAATTTAAAGTGAAGACAGATCAGAGTAACACTAATCAACAGGACGTATGCAAAATTTAGTTGTATGGTAAAATTAACACAAACAGTCTCCTGTACAGAAAAGAACAAACTAAATGATTCGGTCGTAGATTCGACACGTAAAAATAAGTTTAGGCAAGGAGGGGCGTATATATATATTGATAGAAGTCGTATTGTCTCACTGTGGAACATGTCTCACTGTGGACCACTCTCCCCTACTAGATGCCATACCGTGTTTGGTTTTTTCTAAGTTTCATATTTTCAAATGCAGTTTCCATATAAACCGTTGACATTTGACATATGGTGTAGGGAATTTTACGAATATATATATATATAGATATATATATATATATATATATATATATATATATATATATATATATATATATATATATATATATATATATATATATATATATATATATATATATATATATATATATATATATATATATATATATATATATATATATATATATATATGTATATATATATAACCCTGACAAAATAGAACTTATCCTCACTCACAGATGAAAATGCAGTATCAAATTTTTCGTGTAATTTTCAAAATACAGGATGTTTAATTTTTTTAAAATCTGTTTTTTATTTTTATTTTAATTTTCCTCTACCCAATTTTGATGACATTTGGTAACGTTATTTCTATTTATAAGGGGCTTATTTAGCCATAAATAGATACAAATTATTTTTATGTCCAGTGGCGTCCCGAGGGGTACCTTAACCAATATTGACTACTGACTACTTTTTGTATAAATTTTATATTTTTTTCGGTATAAGCAACTAAAGAGAAAACTTTTTATCCCTTGAGTTGTTTTTGTATCTCACTGTGTTTTCGAGAAAAAAATAAAAACTACTTTTTTGCATGTCCATGACCACACCAAAACCATAAAAAAACGCGTTTTTTATTAATCGCTTGCCACAATGACAAAATTAATGGGGATACTCCTTACCTAATTTTAAGGCGAAAATGTAGTATAAAATTGTTTCGAATATTTCTTTGTTTTCGAAAAACAGGGATTTAAAATTTCTTTTTAAATTTTATTAATTAATTCCAAAAGATATTTTAATGATATTTGTTAAACATAATAAGGGGTTAGAGCCCTTTACTTTAGTATCTATATATTACTATAAGTAAGGGTTTTAGGCCAGTTACTTGTCTATTTTGTTACATCCAATTTGTTTAGAGTCGGATGTTGTAAATAGTTATTTTTCGTATTTTTATCATTTTGTTGCTTAAAATGATATGTGTAGGCTTTGCTTCGTTCCAAATAAAATAACCAATGGCAAATAAACTTTTGAATTGTTTTCCAATTCATTTATACTATATCACATACATCAGTTTGGTTTGTTTGGATTAGTGTAAGTTAGTTACTTTTCATAATGGATGAGTTTATCAATCAAGAAATGGCTCAAATGTATTCTATATACGATTTAGTAACCGGAAATGCGCGAGAAGCGAGACGTTTGCATGCAGAACGTTTTCCTAATAGACGAGTACCATCTGTCCGGAAACATTTACAAGATTGCATCTCAGGTTAGAATAAACACGTAACTTTGCAAAAAGCAGAATAGGCGCCGACTACTTACAGTTGGAACTCTACCACTTGAGGAACAGGTCTTAAAAATGGTGGAAGAAGCTCCAAGTTTTGTTACCTAAAGACTTTCCAGCTTGAGTTAATTTTGGTAACTGGTTTCAAGAAAATTCTTTAAGGGTGCCACGTTTTTCGGCAAAAATACTATTTACAGCTAAAACGAATTCCAGAGATGGCATTATGAATTTTCACAACATCGTATTTGGGCGGAATATAATCCTTATGCTATCATCGAAGGAAATCACCAGTACACATTTTCGTTTACATTTGAGCAGGGATTATTGGAGATATCTTAGTTGAGCCGTATTTTTTTCCAAATAAACTGGTGATGTCTATTATAACTTCCTTAGAGATAAATTGCCAGAATTGATGGAAGCAGTGGCACTAAGAACGAGAGCTTTAATATAGTTCATGCATGACGACGCTCCCCCTCACTTTGCAGTACGTGTCAGAAACTTCAAACAATATTCTGCTCATTGACCCATGGCCACCCCGGCCGCCGGATCTGAATATATTGGATTTTTATTTCCGGGGTCATCTTAAACAACTTCTTTATACTACTTGATGACTTTCGTCTGCGTAATATTAATGATTTTAATACGATTCGCGCCAGTCCCAAAGTTTTCCAACACGCAGAAGACAATTTAGCACGTCGTGTACATGGGTGTTTACTGGCTTATGGAGGACATTTTCAGCAGTTTATTTAACTTTTATTCATGTGAGTTTTTAAATAATTTATTAAAATTATTGTTATTGTTGTATTACTTAAGAAATTGGTGTATCATTAGCAATTAAATTCTCACTTGTTACTCGAAATCGTAATTTTCGAGTTTTCATCCGTATTACCGATTTTTGTGAGATTAAGGTACTCTTTATCCAAATCTCAGCCAATGAAGTAAAGCTTAAAATTGACCCAAAGTAAAACACTCTATTTTTATTACGTTTAACAAATATCGTTGGAACTAATTAATAGAATTAAAAAAAATACACAAAAATCACCCCGTATTTCGAGAATACAGTGTGTTAGAGAGAGAGAAAACGCTCTATCAGTGGAGTCGATGGTAAAATTGTCTCTTACGGCAGAGTTTTTCTGATAACGAATCCTGGTGGTTCTTGAAAAATCCTACAACTTTTGTAAAAAAGGTTTTTTGCTATCTCTTATAATAAACATGGTAGATGCTTTCTGAATATTACGATATGTAGGTTTATAATTTCATTTTATAAAACTATGTTCTATGCGTCTTTAAAAATGTTTATTAATTTTTTGCAAAAAAAAAACCCGAAAATTTTTTTCAAATCCAGGGTTGTTGTTGAATTTAAGTAGGTAAAATAAGGAAGGGGCACACTCATAACAATATTTTAATAGACATTGGTCCAGATTAGTCCAAAATCGCTTTTAATATTATGAAATAGGTCTAGGATAACAAATGATACTGTTTTCACTAAACTGCTGTAGGTAAGTAGTTTTTGGTTAGTCGTCGATTACTAAATCCAGTTTAACTAATATTGTTTATAAAAAAATAGGGAATTATTTTTTATATTGTAAGGTCCTGTATTTTCACTAATAATTAATGAACAGGATGTAACTGGAAAATAATCAGTTTATTTTAATTAGCACTTACCTGATATTCGTCAAGTAAGTTAACAAGTTTTTCAGGATCTTGCGTGACTGATTTAGGGACAACAAGTAGAGCCAATCCGCTAATCAAGGGACCCCATATCTCAGACACACTGTCGACAAATGTTAGGGCTGTCTTGAATACGCACACCCTTTCCGAAGGGCTGTAGGGGAAGCGCTTGAATTGCCACTGAAGGCGATTAAGGATAGCTATGTGTAGCAGCCTAACACCTAAAAATATTGGTTTATATGGTCTGTGTCTTGATGATTATTATTAACTTGCTATTTAAATAATAGTTTTTTAGGTTATTTGTAACACTAATTATATTTGTATTTAATTATTTTACTATATTGGAATTGTAATATACCTCTTTATAGTGTCAGTGAACCAAAATCTAACCAGTTTTAGTTTTGTAAGTTAATTGATGATATCCGGCGCATTCACCCAAATTTTCCTAACGACGGCTATTATAAACGGTTTTTGTATTGTTGAGGTACAAGAACAAGTAAGCTTTGAAAACTCCGGTAAATTTAGAGTGACTGAAAAATATTCATTTGCCATGCAAAAAGGCATAGCGTTTAAATATTAAAATATGATTTACCTCAATTAGCAGCAAAGTTGCAAACAAATTAAAACCAATAAAAAGTGGGGAACCGATACGATTCACCCAAAAATAATCCTAAACAGTTTTTAGGAAAACGTTAAAGTGCGGGGCACAAAAGGAAACCAGGCGGTCCTTAAAATAAAGGTTCATAGTCTTAAGCAAGCGGAAAAGTAAAATTTGTGTACACAAATAAATTTTATGTTATTTTATTTGTTGTAATAGTTTGCCGCTTCACCTAAAAAGTGCGCCAGCTAAGCGGTACGGAAAATTAATCGAGGATTTAGTAAATTTCGCACTGGTCCATTTGTCTCCATGCACTTGCCGCTAGAAGGTTCAAGCTATTTCCAGTGGCGCCTATACGTTTCGAGCATTTGTTTTCATTTCTATATAAATGCCTTGCATTGAATTTGAATTATTATTTCGAAGTAACGATGGCGAGTAAAAGAGGAAAAGTAATTCGAAGCGGTACACGTGAAGTTATTGCGAGCGTTATAGAGGCCTGTACTAGAGAAGCTGAAAATAATAGTTTGATTATTCCAATTCAAAATCGAACGGAACGCTGTGCATTTTACACTGGTGTTTGGGAAAGTAGTGGAAGAAAAATTCAAAGAGAACATAATGGTCGCTCATGTTCTACTTCACCTTTAAAATCTCCTGGTAAAAAGACCCCGATTATCATACAAAGATAAAATTGACTATGGTGATTTTCAAGTATTTCGATGAACAATAGAGGATTTTTATGTAAACTTGAAGAAGGTTCCGACCTGCAAACCCCTACTTCGTGCTGTAAAGAACAGAATAGATTTTCCGTACGGGTATAAAACCTTAAATCGGCTTTTACAATCGAATGGTTTTGTTTGGCGCAAATGCCAAAATAAAAGAAAATTGCTCATTGAGAGACCAAATATTTTTCACTGGCTGGTGAAAAATCTATCAACTGTAAGGCAATATAGGCAAGGACGCAATTACGACAAGATTAGAGAAAATTAAATTCCCTAAAAAAACTTGGTGGACGCAAAGGTGATTTTAGAGCCAAAAAATAATAGAAAAACTGTTTTTTAATGGTGTTATTATATTATAACCCAATATATAATATTGTACCAAACTAAGAAAGATATTAGACTTAAAAACAAAATAAAAACATATCATTATACAATTTTTTCTATTACCGGAAAAAATAAAACACCAAATTTTCCATTAATTAATATTATGAATTAAAATTTAGGGAACGAGTTTGCAGGCAAGTCCAATCAATCGCTCTTCTGTATGTCTTTTAAAACAGAGAAAAATGGTTTTGCTAATGCAGACGTAACGGGACAGCTAAACAACAATTGAAATAATTACCATTCTAAAAAGAAACATCCCTGCCATGTTATTTTATAACAAAACCCCGGCGTATTTTTCAGTGTTTGTCCCTGGTGCTAGGGGGCCCGGCGATAATGTGTAGCCCAATGAAAACTATGAATGACCATTTTTTTTGGTCATCAGTTCTTTTCCCGACCTAATTATTATGGATGAGTGCATATAGAGGGCCCTTTGCTGACAACTGCGAGGGGAGGGCAAAATTTCTAGCTACGCTACTGATCAGCATATTAATTATTTTATTAAATAAATTGTAATCTTTCTGAGAACTTTCTTTTAAGTTACCTACAACTTGATCTATTTGAAGCATAAATTTGTCTCTTGTTCGAGAATTAATTATCTTTAGGAATTCTCCTTTGTCGTAATAAATTGATTTGGTGAACTTCAAAACCATAGTCTTCAATGTCTTAATGACATTAAATTAATTTTTCAAGACATTTTTTAATATGCTTTCATTTCGAAAACTGTCTAGGGTGGCCAAAAATGCCTGTAATTTTAGATACAAATTTGTAATTGTAAGGTCAGCTGATTGATTGAAAAGAATACTTGTGTGATGTGTGATTCTTAAAACATTCAGAATTACATTGCAATCCCTTATCACCTACAAAGTAAATCAACTCTTTTTCTGTTTTTTGCTTTGTTAAAACTATTACGCGGGTATTTCAACACTGCAAAATATGTTTTTTTTAAACGTGAGGTATATGTATAGCATACGATCCGCTGTGAAGTACCATTTTCTATTATAATTATCGTTATACATTCCATTTTCTATTTTAACGTCCATGGTCAACAAATTGGGTAAAATCGACTGTCACTTTTTTAAGATCTGCCGACGGCACGTCAAGACAATACATATTGACAAGACGGACTTTTTTACCCGACATTGGTCTAAAACTTTACAAATATTTCCAAAATGCTTGGATTGGGTTAGTAAATATGGATAAGGACCGAAAAGTAAAATAAATATCACGAATCCTGCCCAAATAGTGTAAAGCAAAACGTGCAGATCAAAAAGGCCAATGGCCTAGGTACCGTGGTTACTTTATGTGAAGACAGGGAAAGTTTGTTGACGAGAGATTTAAAGACTTGAAGTTTAGGAGAACAGGGAAACGTCTTTGCTGGTTACACATTCCATAATAGGGAAGTCCTGGGAATAAAGAAATGAACAAAGTGGGAGGTCCACAGTCTTTGCAGTTGGACGGTGAAGGGATACATGTGTGTCAACGCTCATGTCTCCCTAGTAGGAATGACTAAGACAAAAACAGAGACAGGTTTCCCAAAATTCCACGATGCTCTTCATTGCATGCAAGCTTCCTTGTGATGTTTCGATCATCAACCAGGCGAATAGCTCTTTTTGGGCAGAGTCAAGGATATTAAGTATGGAAAGAGAGGCTGCTCCCCATATGTCAGAGCAATACTTAAGGCTGGGTTTGATTTGCGTGTAACAGGTATACAAGTTGGCAGAAGAAAAGTATTTTCACGCTCGAAAAAGGAAATCCAATTTCTTTACGGCTTCTGTGATAATTGGAGTAGTATGAACATGCCAGCAGAGGTTTTTCTGGAAAGTGGGTATGGGGAATAATTTGTGAGATAGTAAACATGATTGTGTCTTAGTGGCGTTAAACTGAACAAGGTTCTTTGCTCCCCATTGTACAATTTTAATAAGGTGCTTGACATATATAAATAAAAATATGTAAGGAACTTAAAATGGAACCCTTGAAAAGGTTTTGTGTATGCAACCACTTTATCGTATTTTTGTTAATTCAGCAATGACCTACAGTCGCCGCTAGTTGCGCTTTTGGACGAGTTGCCGTTTGACGCCAAACGGCCAGTTTTGATCGTAAACGTAAACAGTGCCAACATTGGTTTTTGAATTTAATTTGGGTGTATGTCATTGTTATTTTGTTGACACAAATTTCGGTAATGTGAAAGAAATCTACATTTTTCACAGGGTATGTGATCTACATTTTTCTGAATATAATCGCATGCCAGGAATGAAAAGAGGTTTAAGAACAACCTCTTTTCCAACGGAAAGTTTACCTCATTTATTTCGTACTGGGAAGTTCAGTCGTTTATATAAAATATCTATCTACTTATATAAAGCAGAAATGCCTAAATACTAATACAATTTGATTAAACGCGGTATCAAAACAAAAAGGTATTTTGAAAATCAAAGAAGCCAAGAACAGAATTTTCATGGTTCTAGTCTTGTTTTTCATACAGAAGATAGAAAGTTTTCAAGAATTAGTTAACTTAATGCTTTTAATCAATTATACTGATTTAGAGGGCTTGAGGTTTTCAATATGAATTCATGTTTATGGGCTTGCCTTAGGGAACATATCAAATCAAACAATAACAATACATGTAAATTATTTTTAGAAACTGATGTACCTAGTCCAACAAGCAACAAACCCGGTAGAAGTGGGAAGAACCACAACTAGAATGTAGTGTTACCCGAGAAAATAAGAGTTGTTGTTATTGTTACCTAATAGTTAATAACAAAAAACAGGTACATCTGAGTGATGTGCATAAAACTGTATATAACTAAATAGTTTTACTAATACTGGCCTCTAATATTTATTTAGATACTCCAGCTAACCCAAAACTCGGAACTTTTAGAGACCTGTTTACCCTCAAAGAATGTAAGAAGCTTTTTTTCTAATAAAATTTTTAAATATAGTGTTTATCTGACACAGTTCAATGCAATTCATGCATTACATTTAGGATACAACACACATAATACACGAGATCGTGAAGTCTGTTAGAGCTATAATAAAGATTTTTTTTTGGGATTATTGGACATCACAAAAGAAACTAAATTTATTTTTATATACTACAAAGGTTTTTTAAAGTGGAATATAAAGGGTGAGCCAAAATCTCTAGAGAATGATAAATTCACTTTCTTGTTGTCTTAACTCCTCGTTTAATAGGAATATTACATATATCATGTGGATGCTATAAAATGTAAGAATTTTTTGACTGTGTGTTGAGTTGGTTCGGCTAACAATAAGTCTGTCCTGGTCTTTTCTAGATCAAAATACTATATTTAATGCAACAGAATTTCTTTTAAACAATCCTCTTTTGGATATGTCAGATAAATTTATGGAAAAAGTTGCTTTTTGCATTTCCTGAAAATATTAAAAATAATGTGTTAGCATATATAACTAATTATATCTTTATGTGTTGTATGTTTTCAGATATGTCCGAGATATATATTATGAAAAGCAGTAGTCCCAAAACAGAACCTTAGGGTACTCTATTCAATACATCTTAGCTCTCCGACAGACATCTATTGAATCGGACTGGGAAGCGCCTTCCTTGTAAAAAATCTGAAATTGATCTAGTGGGGTGTATTATTATAAATATTGTTATATTTTCTCGTTTATTTAAAATTACATCTGCAATTATGTTGTGTATGATAGTATATATGGGAATGTACTCTAAGGGAGCTCATAACCATAAGATATTTAGCAAAGATTAATTCAGAGAAAAGTTACGCAGTTTTGTTCTTAATTACTTTACATTTCTCAAAATTAACCATTATGTATTTGCGCATTATAATTAATTTTGGAGTTAAAGCAAAACAAATCTGAGGCATGTTAATGTTTTATTTATAACATTTCTTTCTTTTATTCTTTTTTTTTGTTCTTATATTGGATTTTATAGTTTGTATATTGTACCATTTGTAGTTCACTTGTTTATTCTGTAAGTACGTGTTTGCAAATAAATAAATTTTGGGTTTGTTCAACAGTTTTATCTATCTGTAGTGAACATTTTACAAGATCTAGGTGTAGAAATAACAATAATAGTGATAGATATGTTAATATACGATGGTAAATAAATGCACAACAAGGTATTTTTTATAATGTATTGACTAATATTTAAATTTAAAATTTGATAATCCCTAGAACATTTATTGTATCAGATAACATTTTTATTAATGAAGTACATGACCACTACTTATATACATTCTAAAAGACTTCTAATTTTTTTATTGTAAGATCAAATTATAATTTTGAAATAAAACAGTCAAGATTTTAAGGAAAATGAGTATTTATTTTCTTACGGAGTAGGTGATTTCTTTTATTTGCAGCGAGACATTTGGTGGACCTAAAGGAAAAACGGCCTTCATTTATGTATCACCCTGTATCTTTGTAGTGTATTATCTTATTACCAAATGATAATTAATACAGGGTCAGTAAAAAGAACGAAATTTAGGAAAGATATAAATATTTTTTTTTAATTCGAATGTTTTCTGTTTATAGACGCGCTTTTTAAAATAAAAACAAATTTTGAAAATTATGTCATAATTTTTTGATTATATGGTTTAAACCAAAATTAGTTTTTTGAATTTAGGGATAAGTCAGGATACAGCATCAAGTTGAGACGAAAATACTGTATATGACTATTTCTTTTTCCCTAGGAATTTTGTGCCTTATCTCGAAAATTCAAAAACCGGTGTTTGAATCATATTTTTAAATTTCATAATATTCATTTTATAGGTCGCATTTGAAAACAGAAAACTTCCAATTTTAAAAAAATAGTTGTATATATTTCCCAGGTTTGGTCCTTTTTATTTGCCATGTATTGCCAAAAGAGTGCTAATAAATTAATACACTACAAAGTAAGAGGGTGGTATATAAATGAAGGCTGTTTTTTCTTTAGGTCCATCAAATCTAAAAATTATTTGAATTGGGCACGCGCATTTAGTTTTAAAAATTCGCGATAGATGGCGCCATCGCTGCCTTCGGTTTTTACAGTTAACTGCAGAAAAAAAAGTTAGGAATCTCGTAACTTTTACAACGACCCCAGGTATGGCGCTGCAAATTTTACAACAACTCGAGGCACGGCAGTTTCCACTATATTGTGAGTGTTACGTGGTGCTTGGTTAGAGATAAACTTGTTAATCTACGCTTCTCATCAGTGTCAGTCTTGGTTCAGGAAATTGTATGTTCGAGCAGATTGTACTATCGTCAGCATAGCTGTGAATAGAATTGCTGGTACAAGAAAGCAGATAATTGACATGCAAGAGGAATAGATTAGAGATGGTCGAACATGACATCGAAGTAGATGCTTTCTTTCGTATTAGAAGGATTCAGAAGTAGTTTTATTTTTATTTTTTTCTTTTACGAGATAACGGATAAAGATAAAGTGTCGCTTACTTCGTAACCTTTGTGGTTTTTGTATTGATTGATTGATTTTATATAATTCTAAGCAGTCGTGTTTTTTTTTAATAATTCATATGTATCTAAAAGTGAGTCTAAGATATTTTTGTTATCAATATGTTTTTTTACCTTTTGGGACTCCTGTACTTCCGGAAGTGTACAAAACAATGGCGAGATCATTTTTGGCATGACGAAGTCTGTCACTCTGGCTCAAACTTGATTCTGATTGGTGCGCACTGATACGCAAGACGTCATCAATCGATAATTTAAATCTATCCAAATAAAATTTAGATTCTGCAAACAAGATAATGTCAGTTTAAAAAAGATGTTTTAATTACATACGGGTAATTTTTATAAACTAAACTCTTTGGAATATGCAAATAGTTATTTAAGAAGAAAAATGTATTTTGTTTATAGTGTTGCTATTGTCAAAATGAAATTTTAATATAACCTACTATTATTAACTGATTAAATCCGTGATAAATATACCATTATAACAATTTTATTGCATAATTCAGAAAAACATATTTTTGCATCTCGAAATTGCCTAAATTAATTTGAATAGTTTACCATATATATGAAGGTTTTTTTCAATTGTAAAGGATATATTATTATTTTTACACTTTACAGTCAAAATTGTTTTTTTCTATTGAATTCAGAATTTAAAAAAATGACATTTTAATAATCAAATGCACATTCCAGAATCTACCCTAATACTTTTTATGAACTCGGCATACTTAGAAAAAATATTATGTCAGGTAGTACAAAGTCGTCTAAATGTAGCAGCTTTCGCGTAATCTAGTTAATCCTACAGCTATCTAATAACTTATCGAAAAAGCAAAAACTGTTCCTTATGTGACTTTTTTTCATTGAATTCAGTGCCCCTTTCAGAATAAGTATACGAGGTCAGGCCAAAAAGTTATCGGACCCTACTTTATTTTTTTATGAATATGAATCACCCTGTATGATATTCTTTATATTTTTTAGGAATAATATGGGCTTTCCGAAAATATGTACATGTATGCAGTTATTTTAAAAAACAACCTTAAAATTCGAGATTTTTGAAAATTTTCTTGTGTGTCGGATTAGTAGGTAGTAGGCTATGGCTAATTCGTCTGGAACAAAAAACAAAATATCAAAAACTTTGCGGTTTTTGTCAGTTTTTGCTTATTAATGAAATATTTTTGTTGTTTCAATTTTACTATATACTATATTTAATTTACTTTTTTTACAATAATAGCGGTCTACGAAAATTATGAAAAGTATGAGATTTTGGTTTGTTTCATACAAACTAATAAAAATCCCCAAGAAGCTTCAGAATTATATTTACAAAGGTAATGTACTTTGACCGCTATGGTTAGGAAAAAATCTTAGGAGTATGTTTTTTTTTATGATAAATACCCAGGGAGAAGGCAACCTCTCCCTGGGTACCTCCTCCCTCCGAGACATATTTGTCTGACTTAAATCAAATTTAGTAGAGCACGGAACATTTGTCCAGCAGGATCCTAAAGCACATACCAACCAAGATAGAGAGAGGAAAGATGCGATGCCTTCATCTTTTTGCCAGCAAATAGAGTAAGCAAATGATATATCCAAGCCTGCATCAGTTTGACAAATAATGCCAGGGCAGCTACACATGTCCTGAGCAATGCATTTAATAAGGAGCAAACCGACATTGCCCTTACCCAGGAACCCTGGACATCTACTTCGGACCGGGTCATGGGTCTAGGTAAATCTCTTAGTAATTTAACTGAGTGCAGCTCGGAGTGAAAACCCAGAGCATGTATCCTTATCAAGAAGAACATAAATTATTTACTTTCAGAGTTCTGCACAAAAGACGTGGCAGCTATACACGTCTCACTGCCGGATACGGAGAGAAAGACTGAGTTAATCGTCTGCTCTGCTTATTTCCACGGCGACAAGGAAGCAGAAGAACCGCCTACAAAAGCAATGCGTGACCTAATCGCGCACTGCAAACAGAGGAGATTACAGCTAGTGATTGGATGTGATGCCAACGCACACCATGTAGCATGGGAAAGCACGGACATCAACCAAAAAGGTGAGTCACTTTTAAACTATTTAATGGGAGAGGGACTCGTTGTAAATAACTCGGGGTCTGAACCAACTTTTGTTACTAGAGTTAGGAGAAAAGTTCTCGATTTAACAATTAGCACAAGCTTTATTAGCAATAAAATTTCTGACTGGAAGGTGTCACCTGATCCATCGTGCTCAGATCATAGACACATCCGGTTTGATATAATAGTAGGCCCCAGGCCTGAGGTTAACGCAAGAAGCACAGATTGGAATGGCTATAAAATGTCTCTGCAATCCAATCTCTGCCACGCGTCTACCTGAATCAATAATCGTGAACAACTAAAGTTTGTGACGGATCAAATCACAACCATCATAATCTCATTATATCACGAAAACTGTCCACTGAAGGTTAAAAAAGACAATAGAAATACACCTTGGTGGAATAATAACCTGAATAAATTAAGGAAAGAAGTTCGTAGACTGTTCAATCGAGCTAAAATATCAGGTGAATGGGACCAATATAGAACTGCTTTAACAAACTACAATAAAGCAATCAGGAAAGCCGAAACAGAGTCGTGGAAAAGATTCTGTGAAGGTATATCAGATATAACCACCAGTGCCAGAGTCCACAAGATTCTGTCCAGGGAGCTTGTTCAGGAACTGGGATCGCTAAAACGGCCAGATGGAACCTTTACAGGCTCTAGGAAAGAAACTTTGGAGCTTTTAGCACTAAATCACTTCCCAGGTAGCCTGATAATGGATAGTCGGTCAACTTTCCATGTTGTAGGTCGACACAAACGACTTCACAGAGATGATTGGCTGACTGCGTAAATTCCTTCAAATCGCCTGGGGAGGATGGAGTCTTTCCAGTTCTAATACAAAACGGGTTGGACGCACTCCTTCCTTTCATAACAAGGCTATTCAGAGCAAGTCTGGCTTGGAATTATATACCGGCCAGATGGTCTGCAACTAAGGTAATATATATATACCTAAAGTGGGTTGAAATGATCCTCTGCCAAGTTCGCTTAGACCAATAAGTCTAACCTCCTTTCTGTTGAAAAGCCTGGAGAGAATCCTCGATGAGCACATCAGGGGCGTAGCTCTTAGGGGACATCCGCTGAGTGAGCATCAGTATGCTTACCAAACGGGCAAATCAACAGAACTGGCTCCCAACAATCTTGTTGAGATCATAAAAAACTCTCTAGAAAACGAGGAGATTGCAATTGCTACATTCTTAGATATCGAGGGAGCATTAGCAATGCCCTTTCTGGATACAATTACTGAAAGAGGGGTAGAACCCCTTATATGTGGCTGGATACACGCAATGCTTGAAAACAGGAAAATAACAACATCTCTACAGGACGAGACAGTGAGCTTTAGAGCTGTTAGAGGGTGTCCACAGGGAGGAGTGTTTGCTGTGGTCACTACTGGTGGACAATCTGCTGGCTGTGGCTCGGCTGTGGGAGGTTGATCTGCAGGCATATGCCGACAATCTAGTCATCATAGTAAAAGGAAAGGCTGAAGAGAAAATCTTAGCAACCCTTCACTAGACTAAAATGGTGTGAGAGGGAAGAGGTGTCTATCAACCCTAAAAAAATGGTACTAGTTCCCTTCACAAAGAAAAGGAATCTGGAGAGACTTCGACCACCTTCCTGGGGGACAGGTGATACCATTTTCAGCTGAAGTGAAATATTTGGGAATTATCCTGGATAAAACGCTAAACTGGAATGCTCATCTGAATAAAATAGTTAGGAAAAATAGGAAAGCTAAACTATCCCTAGGGACCTGCCGTAAAATCTGCGGGAATTCATGGGGTATGAGACCCAAACAGCCATATTGACTGTACCTAACGGTCATAAGACCAATGATAGTCTGTAGCCTGGTGGAGCAAGGGACAACAAAGTGTTGCCCAAGCCAAACCGAGTGGACTGCAGGGACAGGCTTGCCTATCAATTACAGGAGCGATTTGCCCCACTCCGACAGCGGCCATGGAGCTTCTGTTGAAACTTCCACCACTCCACCTATTTGTGGAAGGGGAAGCAATGAGGACAACATACAGACTCCATCATGTGGGATGTGGGAGTGGGATCAGAATAAATCTGATCTACTTAAAGGAGAGCTGTACCTCTTCACGGACGGCTCCAAAACCAATAAAGGTGTAGAAGCTGGAATACGTGGGGTAAGACCGAAGTTTGATCTGTCAGTAAGCCTGGGAAATAACACCTCAATATTCCAAGCAGAAATATTCTCGGATAGTCAAGCGGCCCTTAAAGCACTTGAAGCGAGTCATTGTACATCCAAAACAGTCTGGAACTGCCAAAAGGCACTTGATGGCCTGGAGAGCGAGAATAAAATCGCTCTTATCTGGATACCAAGAGATGCAGGTTTGGAGGGAAATGAGTCTGCGGACCTTCTAGCAAAGAAAGGGGCAGAGACGAGATTCGTGGGACCTGAACCAGCTTTAGGAGTATCCCACGAAACGGCCAAGCGCGCAATTTTGGACCTGGTTGAGGAAAAAGCTAATCTCTATTGGCTTGGACTGCCAGGCCTGTCCCATGCAAAGGCATTTATCCCCCTTCCTGTGAAGAAGAGGATAACAGAAAGTCTGTTAGATATGAACAGCATTAAGCTCAAAACAGCAGTAGGCACTGGCCATTGTGGTCTAAGACATCTCATGCACAGGCTTGAAAACGAATCCGAGTGCCGCCTATGTACGGAGGATGACGAGATAACCAGACATGTGCTATGTGAATGCCCGGCAGCTGCCAGGATCAGGTTCTCTATTTTCGGTAGAGATATCCTGCTGCCCGAGGACGTAAACAATACCTCCCCAAAGGCAATAATAAAACTCATTGAGGACTTAGAGTTGCTCGGGGAAGTGTAAAACATAGGTGTGAGCCACAATAGACCACAGAGTCGCAGTGGAGGGTCGGTTTGATACACTCACTTTTAACCTAACCTAACCTATCCAAGTCTGATTCTCAAAAAAAATTTTCAGAAATATAACTCTCACATACAGATTATGCATAGGTTAACATTTACACCTTGGCGAAGCAGAGCGCCGAATATAGTTTTGGCAATGGTATTTACAACAAATCCATAATGTTTAATCTTTTGGCAGACTTTATCTGGTTATCTGGTCCGATGAATCTTATTTTTGCGTGCGAGAATTTTCAATCGCCATAGTACAATAAACTTGAAGACAAAAACATGACAGAAAATCACCCATTAATTTTTGAGGGGACTCCACAAGGTCTCATGTTTTTGGAAGACGCATAGTCTATAGAATTTTTTAAAAAGGTCTCTGCGTCGATACCTAGAAATCCTTGAGGAAGTTATTCCACAACTGATCGAAAATGTTCCATTGGTATTTAATAATGTCGTTTATCTTCAACAAGACGATGCCATCAAGCCACAACTCTGCGCTTTTATCTTTAGACGATAACTTTCCTCAAAGGTGGATTGGTACCCAAGGACCTGTAAGATGGCCCCCTCGATCTCCGAATCTTTCGATTTTAGATTTTTTTCTTATTGGGTTTCATGCAAAATAATAGATATAAAACACCATATCGGTCTGTAGCGGATCGATTTAACTTACCGAAATTTGCAAAGAAGAACTATGATTCTTTTAAACGCTATTAGAAGAAAAACGAAAATGTGCCAATTTTGCATACGGGAAAATGGCCATTTTAAAAACCACCTTTGAAAACTCTTTGCTTTTTCAAAATTTTGTTTCTCTTTTGTTTTTCCTAACTTACGTCTTAATTAAGGTATGTAATTATTGTTTTCTTTTGAGTAAAATTGAATAATTTTATCATAATTAAGTTAAAATGCTGTAATATATAATTAATTAATATTTTAAATTAAGTTTGAAAGTATTACATATTAGTATAATAATTACTTACATGCATTTTGTTTTTAAAACACTTTAACTTACTACTTACTAATTGGACACAAACGAAAATTTTAGAAAATCTCGAATTATGACCTTTTTTTTCAAAATAACTCATACATATATATATATTTTTGGGAAGCCCACATTATTCGTAATAAAAATAAAATATAATATACAGGGTGACTTATTTAAATAAATAGAGTCCGATAACTTTTTGGCTTGATCCCGTATACTTATTTTGAAAGCGGCACTAAATTCAGAAAAGTTATATAAGGAACAGTTTTCGTCTTTTTGATAAGTTATCACATATCCTGAAAATGCAATATTTTAAAAATGGGCTCTCAAAATCGAAAAGGGCTATGAAAATTCTGCTGGTGCCATCTTTAATTTCACAAAAAAGTAGCACACTGTCGCGAAAACCGCAACCTTTTATCTTTAAAAATAAGGAAGATACCCCTCAAAAGTCCAATAAAAAAATAACTCTATTGCGTCTACCTTTGTCATAAATCACCATTACAGGTTTTGACTCTTGAAGTATGTGTTCTATTCTAGGTCCAGGAAATGCATGGTCTAGTGGTAGATAAGCGCATCCAGCTTTCCAGATAGATAGCAAAACGACAAGTAAGCTGAAATCACATATAAAACAAGTGTATTAAAACATCATAATTTTTACAAATAATTTAAATATATAATTAAAATTCCTTTACCCGGAACTTTTTGCGTTATTTCCTTTATTAGGAATAAATAGTATGGTATGGTCCTACATATTACATAAATTGTGTTCACATTTCTAGATAAGCGCAAAGATTATTTATAAGGGAAATTCAGGATAATTAGGTAAAATAAATCTGTAAGGAAACTTAACCGAAATATCTTGCCTACAAGATTATAAAAATATACAATTTATATATGTTATTACTACTACGTGCGAAATAGTTCATACTTTACTATTCCTATAAAATGGAAATATTTGTAAAAAGAAATTTACGGGTTTTTTATATTGCCTTTCAAATATTTTAATATACCTCCATTTTGTTTAACAATATTAGATTTGTATTAATATGTTACTAGTTTTTTACCTATTTGACACTCGATTTTTGCGCAAAATTTAAAATAAGTAAGATAATTTGCAGTTAAATAAGTAGTTTTTTGGGTTTCACGGCTGGAGTCAATTAAGAAATCATCGTTCTAGGATTTAGACCCAATTATTGTCCGAGTTTTGCTTGTGATTGCACTAGATATCTTCAGGAATTTTCACTGCACAAGATGAAAACACTGAATGAGCTTCGATGAGCAAAGTGCCCTGTGCCCATCGACGCGTGACTCACTGTGATGATTGATTTTCACACATGTAGCCCACGTCTCTATTGAAATTCCAGTTTGATACGGTCTAAACCCAAGAACCATCTTTTCTTAATTGACTTCAGCTGCGAAAGCTTTCGTGCTATGTTAGGAAACTTCTATGGGAAAAAGATGCCAACACTTTTGGCGATCTTCGTACCAACCAGAAGAAGATGCTCTACCACTTGGCCTTCCTCCTAAGATGTCGTGATGAAGCAATAAATAGTTTCCAACTCTTTTCAAGTCATCATGTTTCAACAAGGGCAGTTAGGAACAATTACAGCCCAGTTAGCATGGCTCTCGCAAGTGAGAGGGTCAAGGCTACTCGTAGTGATTTGAACAGAAACGCCCGTAAACTTCTATAGGTACACCTAAAATTAGCTTTAACGCTTGAAACCAATTCATTTACAATATTGGACAAAATCACCTTCCTGGAAGTAGAAAGGTTTTAGCAACAATTGACAGCAAAACATAAGAAGGAGTTCGAAACTTGGCGCAGCAAATACCAGCCAGTAAAGCCACTAAGGAATACGGTAATTAATTTATCATCTATTGCGTTAACAAAACCGGAGGAATGGGTTCTCTCTAAAGAACATAATTTCGCAGTTGTTCCAAGAACCATTCCAGTAGAAGACATAATAGCAATGTTACTAATGTCTTGGATTTGCTAGATCTAGAGAAGAAGAAATTAAAGCCAAGCGACTCGAAGATTTCTCGGTTTTACTTCTTCACAGGACGATCTAATTCTTATATCAAAAACTCTAAACATTTCGTGGAAAAGTTTAAAGATTTTTTAGTTTAGTCAGTTTTGATGTCGAATCTCTGTATACAAATGTGCAGATTGATGATTCTATTTCCATAATTTCTGACATATTTTAACATAAAAATCTTAAATCAACAAGACTTAAATTGATAAGAAAATGCTTAACGTTCACATATTTCATTTTTTATTGGACCTTTTATGGGCAACCCTTGTTATCTCCTCTGCTCCTTTTTACAACCTGAATGTTGGTTTAGATATGTATAAGATACTTTTGTTATACAGTGTGTCCCAGATTCGCTTCTCTATACAGGGATCTCGGCTCTTATTATACCTACAGCAAAGGTTAAATGGGGAAAGTTTTAGAGGAAACTTATTGCATTCTATATTCGGCTTCAGATTTACGATTGATTAATTGTTTTTGGAAATATTCTGGAAACACTGAAAATGGCGGATTTCGTTTTTGGCCAGTATATCCAGAACGGTAAATTTGACAGCTGCCAAAAGATGACATTATTCGGACACATTTTTAAGACAAATAAGATGGCGTATACGACACGTCTTCATTGTTTTTTGTTAACCCGCAACCCGCCTCAACTTTCTTTTTTCTTATGGCCGTCATATTGGATTTTTCGATTTTTGGAAAGAGCCTAAAATTTCCAGTCTAGTGATATCTCACAAGTGCATTAAAGATTTTAGTATCATCGAAATATTACACATCGTAAAGTTAGGTTTCAGTTTTTTCTAAGAATGCCATGATTTAAAGTAATGTTAGCTCTCACTGCTTTTCTAAGGAGGCCATGATTTATCTGTAACAAAATTGGATTTTGACTTTGACGTTAAGTTAAATATTTGAAAGTATCAAAGCTGTGTTCTAATAAGTAGTAGGTACGCTTTTATCCCAATAAAATCATAAATCTGACACATAAATTGTCAAAACCTATAGAAAATAGCCGGCATTCCGTATTCAAACGAAGAAAAGGTTGACATGTTAGCTCTGTACTTTCAATCATACAGAAACACCGACGTTACCTCAGCAAGGTATTTGGAGATGTACCCCGAACGACGGCAGTCTCATAAAACCTAATTCAGGAAAATCGTAGTTAATTTAATTAACCATGGTGCCTTCGAACAACCTAGAAGCGGATACAATAACAACAGTGAAAATCGAGACAGAAACGTTTTACAAGATATCAACGAAAACCCTAGTGCATCGGTAAGAACTGTAGAACAGGAAACTAATGTGCCAAAATCAACAGAACAGAGAGTTTTAAAAAAGAATAAGTACTATCCAAACAAACCCTCATAGTACAAGGACTTAAGGAAAATGATTTTCCAAGACGACTACAGTTCTGTGAGTGGTATACTAGGAGATGTAATGAAAATCCTGATTTTGTAAATCATGTCTTGTGGTCCGATGAGACCAGGTTCACGAATTATGGAGTCTTTACTAGGCACAACCGTCATCATTGGGCTGTGCAAAATCCTCACGAAGTAGCAGAGAGACGTCTACAGATCAAATAATAATCTTTTTTTTTCGTTTAGTTCTTTAATGATTCTAAAAGAGTATAACACAGGGTAACAAAATGAAAACAAAAATTTGGTGCCGGAAATCTAACATCTGATTTTAGACGTTTTTAATGTGCTGATTCCAAAAATGCCACCAAATTTTTTAATTGATATTTTTTTCTGATAAAGGATAACAAATAAAGAGATAAGTATGTACTTAATCGTCAAAATATAAATTTCCCAGAATCTAATTAACCAAATGGATGCCTGGAATTGTCCCTGACCCAATGTTCCTATACTAGGAACTACTCAAGACACTGTTCTTAATTACTTTTATACCTGTAATTGTCTATGACCCGATCCTTTTATACCTGCTTGGCTGTACTCGATTTAGTATATTACTGAGTTTTCCCAAGTAAAATTGTGCTATCATTTTATGTAAATTTTGGTCGTTTGGTAGTATCAAGACACTAAACTGAAACAATGGCATCCACAAGCAGACGTACCTGTGTAAATCATCCCGATGTTTTTTGTTATGTGTGTGGTGAATACACTTTGAAAGAGAGCAGAAAAACGATTTCTGACTTTGTGAAAAGAGCTTATCTTTTATATGTAAAACATGTGTTGAACATTTGCGACAGTGGATAACTAGAAAGAGGAAGTGCCTAAAGTTTGATGTACCAATGGTTTGGAGAGAACCGCGAAACCATCATGATGACTGCTATTTTTGTCTCGTTAATATTAAAGGCGTAAATAGAAAGAATAGACACAAATGGACATACCCTGATCTAGATTCTGCAAGAAGGCCTGTAGCGCATTCGGAAGAAATACCCGTTCCATCATTCAGCAGTCTACCAGAACTGACAGAAGATGATACAGAAACATCAACGTCTGACAAAGTTCAAAGAATTCAATCAGAAAACGACAGCGAATTTGAAGCAGATTTAGCAACTCCGCAGTGTTTCAATCAAGAAAAACTAAACGATCTTATAAGAGACCTGAATCTCTCAAAGGAATCCGCTGAATTACTTGCATCCAAATTAAAAGAAAAAAATCTACTTTGTCCAGGTACTAATATTACGTAAAAGAGATAAGGATCTGCTACCTTTTTTCGCTCAGAAAAATGTCTTGGTATTCTGTAACAATATAAAAGAGCTCTTAGAAAAAATGGGTTTGCCTGAATACACTCCAGATGATTGGCGCCTTTTTATTGACAGTTCAAAATGTAGTTTAAAATGTGTTCTTTTACATAACGGTAACAAATATGGCTCAATTTCTATTGGTCATTCTACTACCATGAAGGAAGAATATGAAACAATTGCATTAGTTTTGAGAAAAATTAAATACGAAGAACAACAGTTGGCAACTTGTGTTGATTTAAAAATGGTTAACTTTCTCCTTGAACAGCAGAGTGGTTATACAAAATATCCTTGTTTTTTGTGCCTTTGGGACAGCAGAACAAAAATTGGCCTTCAAGAGATGTCATGATTCAAGGAAAACAAAACGTGATCAACGAAACTTTGGTTTCAAGAGAAAAAATCTTACTTCCGCCCTTGCATATTAAGCTAGGCCTATTCAAGCAATTTGTGAAGGCTTTAAATCGAGATGGCAATTGTTTTGGGTATTTGTCACGTAAATTTCCCGGCATTAGCACGGAAAAACTAAAAGCTGGTATATTTGATGGTCCTCAAATAAAGCAACTTAATAAAGATCCACAATTCACCACATCAATGAACGAGACTAAATCTAAGGCTTGGTGTTCATTTGTTCAAGTAGTACAAAATTTTTTTGGCAATCATAAAACAGAGAATTCCGTAGAATTAGAGGAAACTATGCTTTCAAATTTTAACACTCTCGGCTGTAACATGAGTATAAAAGTTCACTACCTCCACAGCCACCTAGATAGTTTTCCAGAAAACTTAGGTGATTGTAGTGAAGAACAGGGGGAAAAATTCCATCAGGATATTAAAAGTATGGAAGATCGTTATCAAGGACGATGGGATAGCCACGTGATGGCGGACTACTGCTGGAGCCTTCAGCGAGACTGCCCTAGTAAACTCCATTCTAGAATGGTTTTATAGTTTATGCGATTAGTGACTAATGTAATTATGTAATTTAAGTTTTTGTAATAAATACTTAAATCCATGTGTCTTTGTTTTTTTAACTGGCAATAGTAATATTATATATTATAACAGTTATAACGTAAAATATATACACAATTTTTTTTAAAAACTATATCTGAAGAACTTTTTTACATTCTGCATCCAAAAATTACCCAGGAACAGTTAAAAAATCGCAAGCACCAAAATGTGTGTTGGCCTGTGTAATCTAATAAAAAAATGTAAAACGTTCTACTCGTCAGTCAACTTACTTTTTTGATATTGTATTAAATTTTTATTCAATCATTTTGTATTGTAGTTTCGAGGAACCTATAAAAATAGAATTGGGTTCTATAAATTTATTAACACTTTATCTAAATTTTCTGCAGATTTAGCTAATTCTCTAAAATTATTTTGATGGTCTGAATTTAATGATATATTATTACCCGGGAAGCCTAGTTCTTGCGTTATGAAAAAAATACCATTATGATTTATAGAAAGGCGTTCAGCTGTATTTCCGAATAATTTAAATTTTAAAGCGCAAGGGGTTTGTTCTTTTGGTATTTTATGTTTTATTAAGGCACAGTGTACTTCTTTAAGATTATTATATCACTGAAATAAATTGATTTAGTATTTCTGAAATTAATAGGCAATACCAACAAATAATTTATTACGGCTATTACTTCCCGCTAACCAAATATGTTTTTCTTTTTCATAATAAAGCTGAATAGGTTTCAACTGTATACAAGCTCATTCATTACGGGATGTTTCGATAATAATTTTTAGAAAGAAAATATCTACTTTTTAATAAAGATAATTTTCCCTTTATAATTTATAGTTTCTACTACCACCCGGCAGACCCTGCCGCCCTTGACTGTTTGGCAACTATTTATAAATTATTAATCATTTCAGGAAATCGACTTATTGGACCATTTTTGTTTGGCTACAACATAAACGGGCAGAGGTACCTAGAGCTTTTGCGAAACCAGGTGTACCAGCCTTACGAGCTATTCTAACGGAAGATGAATTAAGAAGATCTTGGTTTCAACAAGACGGATGTCCGGCTCACAATACCATTCAAATGAGGAACTTCTTAAGAGAGCAGTTTGACGAAAGAATTATTTCTTTAAATGGTCCAATATCTTGGCCTCCTAGATCCCCTGACCTGTCGCCCTTGGATTTCTACCTCTGGGGTCACACGAAGAATGAAATCTATGAATTTGATCCCCCCGTGACCATAGAAATCCTGAGACAAAGAGTTCTGGACACATTTAGAAATATTAACCGAAATACACTTACCAGGGTTGTACGAAAAACAGTCCCCAATTGTCAAAAATGTGTCGATGCAAATGGACGTCATTTTGCAGATTTGTAAAAATAATTACAATTACAAAGTAGTTAAAGCTCATTTAGATTTTTTAAGTCGTTGTTTACGTTCATGCTGAATTGAAAATTCAATGCGTTCATTACATTACTTACTTATTAATGTAATCTTATGACAAATAAATCGTGGCCTCCTTTAAAAACATTGAAACCTAATTTACGAAGTGTAATATTTTGATGACACTAAAATCTTTAATGCACTTGTGAGATATCACTAGACTGGAAATTTTAGGCTCTTTCGAAAAATCGAAAAATCGAATATGGCGGTCATAAGAAAATTGAAAGTTGAGGCGGGTTGCGGGTTAACAAAAAATAATGAAGACGTGTCGTATACGTCATCTTATTTGTCTTAAAAATGTGTCCGAATAATGTCACATTTTGACAGCTGTCAAATTTACCATTCTGGATATACTGACGAAAAACGAAATCAGCCATTTTCGGTTTTTCGCCGATATTTCCCAAACCTATTGATAGATCGTAAATCTGAAGCCAGATATCGAATGCTATAAGTTTCCTCTAAAACTTTCCCCATTTAACCTTTGCTGTAGGTATAATAGGAGCCGAGATCCCTATATAGAGAAGCGAATCTGGGACACACTATATGGCCTCAAGGAGAAGAAAATGTAACTGTGTTTTTAGATCATCTAGACCAACAACATTCTAATATAAAATTTACTATGAAAATTGAGTCAAATGGTGTCATTCACTTCCTTGATGTATAAAAGAAAATGAGAACGGCGCTCTAGGTCATTCTGTTAACAGGAAACCAACAAACAAAAATAGACATTTAGTCTAAACCCAAGAATCATGATTTCTTAAAAATATAGGCCGCCATTTTGTTTCACCATGTTGAATTCATACGAACATTTTACCATTTAAAATTTCACACATTTAAATAAGATGGTTTTTAACGCTGATTTCTTAATAATTTTATTTAGCCGCAATTTTGTTCCGCCATCTTGAATTTTTACCAAAGTTTTACTAGTTCATTCCGATGTCACACTTGATTTTTGTGCAAGATTTGAGGTAAATTGCATAAGTAATTTTTTAATAATATGCTTGTTAACATTTCACAAGGCCGCTATTTTCTTAGGTCTTTTTGGGTTTCTACCAAAATTTTACCATTTCAATCTTATTTGGCATTTAACTTTTGGCCCAAAAAAAGTCAGTCGGTGATTTTTTCACAATTACAATACTTTCCTTGTACGAGGGAAGTAAAAAAGAACATAAAAGTGTAATATATGTTTTTTTTTTTCACAACTGGGCTTACAGCAGCACGAGTTCCATAAGGCAATACCTTTTCCTATTCCCATCATGAAAAAAGATTACAAATTAAAATTGCTTCCAGATCCCGTTTTGGGATAATTTGTAATTAAAGGTTTTATGTCTTATATAAGTCCACCATTGGCATTGCCTTCCTAAGTCGAACGCACCATTAACGATATAAATAAATAATTAATAATAATTACAATAATAATAATAATAATAGTATTAAAATAATAAAACAGTAAATCGTACAAACAAATCTTAAATAGGTATCTCCCATTTTCATGTAAAACCATAACTACAGGTACCCAGTGGATATACAGCCAAAACATACGGTTAAACAAAACTCAATATAAATAGCATTTCTGTTCAATATTTAAAAGCAATAGTATGCCATGAATTCCCCATAAAACATAATCTAACAGCGCTAGCTCCGGAGATCGAGATGGTAAATTTGCAGGAATACCTTCGCCGGTCAATTTATTTGTTTTAAAAGTTTTCACTCCTATGATTATAGGCATAAAAAATAATGTTTGGATTGCCTCAAAAGTGTTCTAGATAATTTCCTGTATAAGCAAGTTGGTAGAATGAAAGATCCAATCACAAAATTTTCAACAATTCTTACCCACGTTACCACGCATTGATTCGTAAGTTCATATTATTAACACAAAATTTATTACATTTACAGCCTCAAATTTTAAAGCAATATGTTTTAAACTTCATTATAAATAAACAAATATTTACCAGTCACTTGGATACATGTTCACTGCCACGATGTAATCCCCATCTTGATTTTTGGGTAAATTATTTTGAATAATGGTTTGCTGAATAGTTCTGGCTATTTTATTTGTTAATTTGTCTATTTGCTCATACGTGTGCTGCTTTGTACTGTCATGTTCTACAATTCAAAAATTATATTATTTGTTTTGGAAAAAATGTAGAAAAAACTATTTTCTATAAGTATACATCATATTTTGGTACATTTGCAGCTGACTGAGGTTAATATTGTTCATAAATAGAAACAACAGAATATAATCTCAGGTTGTTCCTAAAGGTTGTCATTTAGAAGAATTTTAAAAGCATTCAAGAATAGGTAATATAGGTGGGTTAACTTGAAGCCCCCACCAATGATTTTTTTGGTTAGGGAGTTCGGCTTAACACCACTATATTTTGAAATACTGTGAATGGTTGACCCCCATCCCCAGATGTTCCGCTATTGATGGGTTGACCCATACTTTTAAGCCCCGTCTTTTGCTCTTCTTCTCTCTTGAGGCGCAAGCAGGTGCATTTCTCCTAAAGGGTGTCTGGCAAACGTTAAATTAACCGCCCGAGCAGCCGACGAAGCACCTCACGCTTAAAGTAATTTCATTTTATTTACGGGAGTAATATTGGAGTCATTAGAATTAAAATAAAAATGAAAAAACGTGGGTAAAAAATGTTATCCTTCTATGGAGATGAGACAATACACTTTCATTTGAGTGGGATTAATATATGTTGTATCTCTCCACTTAAACTTCACTTTTTTGGCGGATTGTGTCCTTGAGAATGCCGACAACAGAATGGTTTTTGATTACTTTGAAATAAACAAATAATTTTACCTACACGTCGAATTATGTCTTCGACAGAACTGACTATTCGATCGAACCATGTTAATTACTGTACGAATGAGACGCCCTCCCTGGAGACGCACTTTAGGAAAGGTGGACATGCTTGCGACTCGAGAGAATAAACATAGTCCGGGAGTGGGGTCGACGAATCATAGTACTTCAAAGTGTAGGGAGGTGAAGGAAAACTTCTTCGCCAAAAAAAAACCCTCATTTCGGGTTATTCTTTCTATTACATACTTTTAAGATATGTTAAATAATTGCTTGGAAAGCAACAAATATTTTTCTGAAAATAAGATTGGCTTGTTACTAATATAGCACACTTACTTACTAATTTAAATCAAAAAAATTTTTTTCCTACCTTTGAATATAATCGCCGTATTGTCCTTATGAGGTCCGTTGGCCACCTTTTCAAATAAATTGTGTAAAACATTAGGTTGAAGCGGCCTTGTAGGTCCCTTAATTATTGACAATTGAGGATGAATCTCTTTTTCCTAAAAAATACATTTCAGTTTAAATTTGGTGTGTGTCGAAAAATGTGGATAATCTCTTATAAATCTAAGATGTGGAAAACAATTTTTCGAAAATAATGTTGGTACCGTTTGATGTCACTATATTTCTATCGTAAAGTGGATGTTTTAACTTAAGATTCTGCAAGGTGATAAAATCAGGGAGGCCTGAAATATAGTAACTATCATATGTTTTACTACACAACTTTTAGCTGAGTAAAAATATTTCATTGGGTAGGAGTTTTCCTTATCTCCTAGACAATTTTAAAGATAAAAATAAAACCCCCTATAAAAAATTTAACCACAAAAATGAAATGTATTAGACATTTTTATCCGGAAAAACAATACGAACAATTTAAATGGCTAACAGGGTGTGAAAATATAAGTAAATTATTATGTTGGCCATGTTTACTTTTTGAAAATAAAACAGGTCTCTGGAATAAAACTGGTTTTTCCGATTTAAACAATTCCCATAAAGCTGTAAAAAGATACATTATGTCCTAAGCGCATTTGCAGGCCGTCATAAAAGAAAAAGTCTTCGGCAAAACCAGAATTGAACACGCCCTTAATAAACAGTTGGAAATTAGTCACCGCCCACACAATGAACTAGTCGATAAAAATAGGCAAATATTAAGAAGACTTATCGATGTTGTTTGTTTTCTCGGACAGCACGAATCTAGCGTTTTTCGCGGAACGTCGAATCGAATCCAGAATGATTTAATTTCCGCTGTTGCAACCATTATTCTAAAAAGAATTAAGCAGGAGATTCGCGAGGCGCGGTTCATTGCTATTGTTCTGGACGAAACAACTGAACACTAATTTTAGCCAATTATCTACGCTATGTTAAAACAGACAGAGGTTTTAAGAATGTGTCCGAAAATCGCACAGAAGATGCATTATATACCGTAGTTTATAACGTTACTAAAGAAATTAGTGGAGAGAAAAAATTAGTTGCTCAAAGCTATGATGGAGCTGCAGTGATGGCAGGACAATTGGGGGTCTGCATGCTAAAGTTCGAGAAACTTTCCCAAGTGCTGTGTTTGTCCATTGTGTTGGCTCATAAATCAAATTTAGTTTTATCCCAGTCCATCAATCACATTAAAGAGTGTAAAGTATTTTTCGTTACTTTAAGTGGCATGGCTGCTTTTTTTCCAAGTCAACAAAACGTACACAAGCTTTGGACTCCATTGTCCACAAACGATCGCCCAAGTAGCTCCTACTAGGTGGAACTATAATGGAACACTTGTGTTAAGAGTATCTGAAACATATTAAAAAAAGTGAATGATTTTAAGTCCATGTTAAGCCAAAAAAGAGATGATTTTGACCTATTTTGGGAGAAAACGATGACGTTAAATGTAGAGCCACAAGTCAAGCGTCTTCGAACAGACAAGGTCGGAGATGTTCAAACATCATACAGACGCCTCTTTTATGAAATAATCGCTTAAATTCAGCAACAAATAAACTATAGATTTAACGGTTTAAATGATTTTAAATTCCTCGAGCTCTGCAATTTTGATGCATTTAAAGGAAAAACTTTTTCAGAAGATGCGTTTAAATCTCTTCTTCATTATGGCCAGTTCTTCGACCTAGTGTTACTGCGATCTGAACTAAAAGTGATTTACGAAACTGATGACATTAGCGCAAAAAATAACGCTAGGGAACTAATGCAATTTTTAAAAGACAAGGAGCCGGAAGATGCCTACACCGAAGTATTGAAATTATGTGAATTAGTATTGACAATACCTGCCACAAATTCATCAGAAGAACGCAATTTTTCAACAGTTAAACTTATACAAAATTTCGTGAGAAATTCAACGACAGGAGAGACTTTCGCATACATCGCTGTTGTCCATTGAAAATAAACTTCTCCAAAATATGTAAGAAGCATCGACGTTTTTATGATGACGTCATTGACGAATTTGCAAAAAATGATGGAATAATCGAATTACATTACAAATAGGTAAGTTTCTAAAAATCAATTCCCTTTCTTAAAATTTCACCGCACGCCCCTGTTTAAACATCATTGAAATTGCGTTTACGCGGAAAATACCTTTATGTCCATAGTGTACATAGGCGTTTTGACGCATGTTCTGCGAGCTTAACGCTATGTCCTAGGTGAACACGAGTGTTGCGTTGCGATAAAACGCACGCATCGAACGTATTGCGGTGCGTGCGTTTTTAAACATAGGCGGCAAATTACACTACGGGCTGATTAGTTCAACAACGATGGCTGCGACGTCAACACGTTCCATTTTACTTATGGAAAATAGTGTACTTAGACTAAGATTATTACAAAAACTTAAAAAGAGATGTTAAATTAGAAAAACCACTCATTCGATTTATAGAAATAGGTTAGTTTACGGGGAATTTCATCATCTGTACCTGGAGTTACGAGCAGATGAAAGTGCTTTTCGCCAATACAGTAGAATGACAATAATAACTTTTGATTATATTGTGGAAAATATACGTGATGTTTGTTATCATTGCACAACTAACTTTCAGAGACCAATTTCTGTCGAAGAGAGGCTTTTGTTAACCTTAAGGTAAGTAATGTAAACCAGCATATTAATTTTTGAAGGTCTTTATTATTAATGTATGCTTATTGTTGGTACATATTGTTAAAATTACTTGCATAAGCTTGTGCAGTTGACGGGACAGTAGTTAATGGGCAATCCAGGGCATAATGAGTATTGCCTGCTTGAAAACTGGTAGTCGGAGGTGAACAAACATTCGAATAAGCCGATGAATGCACTGAGGATGCAGTTGATGGACGATCAGGGTACTGATTATCGGCGGCTTGAAAACTGGTAGACGGAGGAGAACAAACATTCGAATAAGCCGATGAACGCACTGAGGATGCAGTTGATGGACGATCAGGGTACTGATTATCGGCGGCTTGAAAACTGGTAGACGGAGGTGAAGAAACATTAGAATAGGCCGATGACATTTCGTTGATTAATGTTTCTTGAAATTTGTTTCTTACTCGTAGTTGCTGCAAGGGATCCATTTTTTGGAAATATGGCAAAAGAGACCTCAGGAATAAAGAATTCTCGTCTTCCGGTGTTTGAAGCAGAGCCAGTTTTTTTTCCTCGATATTTAATAATTGTTGTTCTACAGCTGTATTCTCTTCGCGTGGTGATTTTCTTTTTAAACGAGGTATCGCTTTACGCGGAGTTGACGTGTTTTTTGTTTCAGATACAAGCTCCATTTGTCTTTTATTTATTCGTAAACCAACAGTGTTGGTATTGCCTTGTGAAACACCATCCTTAGCGCCTACTTGTGAAAAATCGGCACTTACGATCTCTTGTGAAACATCGGCAGTCACACTCACTTGTGATGAAAAATCCACATTAGCAGGATTTTCGTCTGAAGCCTGTTCATTTTCAATATCGTCGTTGTTAAACAAAGAGGTCTGCGATTCTTGCGAAGCTTCAACATGAGATACATTTCCTTCCGTAGTTCTTGGAGCTACTATACCCTTCAGAAACTGCAAACTGTCAAAATATTGCCATTTTCCTGTATACTGTCCATCTTCCTCTACGGCGTTGCCTGAACGAGGTTTACGAACTTTTTTTAATTCTTTTGCGAATTGATCGCGTAAATTTCGCCATTTTTTTTAGCTTCTTCCTCTGAAAAAGAAATCCTGTATAAATAACTATGATTTATTTTGTTTCAGGTGCCTATCTACTGGAATCGCGTTTCGGCAAATTGCCTTTACATTTCGAATATCAAAGTCATCAGTCGCGTCTATAGTCATGGAGGTTTGCAAAGCCCTTTGGGATACACTTCAGAGACTGCATATGCCTTTGCCTACCGTCAGAGATTATGAAAATGTTGCAGCACAGTATTTCAAAAAATGGAACTTTCCTAACTGTTTAGGCAGTATCGATGGAAAACATATAAGAGTTAAATGTCCTGCAAAATCGGGAAGCATGTTTTATAATTATAAACATTTTTGTTCAATAATATTAATGGCGGTTGTCGATGCTAATTACCGATTTTTAATGATCGATGTGAGTGCCTATGGAAAAGACAGCGATGCTGGAGTATTTTCTAATTCACCAATTTATGAAAACATTGAAAATGGGACTTTACTTTTACCAAAAGATCAACAATTACCTAACTCTGAACAAATCGTTCCTTTTGTGTTTATAGGAGATGAAGCGTTCCCATTAAGAACTTATCTATTACGGCCATTTCCTAGAAGGCAACTGCAAAATAATGAACCTGCCTCTTATTACAATTACCGTTTATCACGTGCCAGAATGAGTGTGGAATGTGCCTTTGGTATATGTTCTGCTAAATTTAGAATTCTGTTAAAATCTATAGAGACTAATGTAGAAAATGCGGTTCACATTGTAAAGGCAATTTGTGTTTTGCACAATGCTATAATAGACATGGAAAAAGACTCATTTTTGAACGACTTGCAAGAATATACAGCCAGCAATCTTAGTAATAATATTAATAATAATTTACGTATTTCACGAGCTCACAACCGTCCGTCGAGAGAAGCCGAAAATTTAAGAGATATCTTTTGTCAATACTTTTGGGTAAACAAAATTTAAATGTATACTGGATGTAATATTTTCGCAATAAAATCAATAAAAATATTGTTAAACACATCACATCATAGAAATTAGCAGAAAACTATATTATTAATAAAAAAATTGCACGGGATACAGAGTATTCTTCCTCCATTTGAGAAACATTCGGAATAATATTTCTTTTCAAAAATAAATAAAAACTCTCTATTAATTAGTTTTCTATTATTTTTTGTGTAGGTTATGTACTTACTTGAAAATCCCGTACTGTGAGCTACATTATCCCATTCCTTGTCCACAAATAATCGATCCTTGTAGCGTGGATTTTTCTTATTCCACAAAATATTGCGCCTTTCGACTTCAGAAATCAATCTTTCCATTGCGAAAATCGGACAAGAACTGACGCGACGTCGCGCGGTGAAAATAAAACACGTTTTAATTTAAAAACAATGCGTGCGTTGCGTTGATCCAATTGCGGGCGAATTTAGTGCCCGACGTATTTACGTTGGACTAATTCATTTGATTCGCGTTGTTTTTTCTCGAACGTTTCTCGCAACGCACGCATCGCACCGCACGCACCGCAGAACCCGTGTTCACCTAGGACATAGCGTAATACTATCGTGTAAGTTATCATATACGAGTTACAGTTTAACATGTAGTACGGCATAACGTAACATGTGTAAAACGACCAACACTCGACCTACTGCAGTACGTCCATTTTGCCTACAGACTATTAGAGATGGGCGATATTAGATTTTCTAGTCGATATGTAAAAACTATTCGATAAATTTAAGTTATCGATAATTATTGCTACCTATCGATTGTTGCACAGGATGCATGTAAAAAAAGGGATCTCACCTTCATAAATATATGACTCATTTAATAATTTAGCGCGTTCTCAAATAAATCCGAGCAAAAGAAAAAATCCGTACCTTCATATATATGTAACCTATTTAATAACTATCGATATTATCGGATACCTATCGATATTATTGGATATCTATCGGTAGTTGTTGGATAACTATCGGGATATCCATATTTTATTATTTACGATATATCGATCCTACATACGATAGGATTGTCGTTATGACAGCAGTTTCGACTTATATAGCAGACAATCGCCCTCTGGCCGGAGTCGTACACGCCGAAGAATATATTCTACGATTTTAATGAGGTCCTCGCTTAGCGATAAAGCATTGTTCTACGTCTATCATTAATTTCAGTCTTGGATACAGGTTTGGGATTTTGAATCATTAACCAGGTGAATAGCTCTTCCTTGGAGAGAGTCAAGGATATTAAGGATTAGTAATATTCAAGGTAGGGTCTGATTTGCGAAGTGTAATGGGTAAACAAGTTTCAAGCTCGGAAAAGAAAACCCAATTTCTTTGGATTGAAGTGGAGTGTTCTATCTTCAGCATCGCTGTGAACAGGATTGTTGGTAGATATCTTACACGATATTGTATACGACTTGCAGTTTCACACGTGTACGGTTTATCGTAAAGTGTGTAGGGCGTTTAATATTGTTATGTTTTGGTTCTTTGATCTTTCTGTATTTATTGCACTGCAGAAAATAACGTAGTTATTATTGGAAATATGGGAAATTCAAATTTAAAATTTGATATTTGTAACATTTAGTTAGAAGTGAAAAGTTTTTAGTATTTTAAATTCATTCTGGATTATTGTTCTAAATTTTCTTTTTTTTTTTGCAAGAAATCTATTTCCATATATTTACTTTGTCCAAAATCTGTTTCATATTTTATATTTCTTAAATTTTTAACATATAGAACTTCCACTATATCTACATTTTTAAAGAATTATTTTCTATTCATGTCTCTCTCTCGTTTTTCCCCAACTTGAAAAGTAAATTACATTAACATCAACTTTTATGTATTTTCTGGATGCCGTCATTCCATCTTTCAAATCGATAAAATCGCATCATTTACTAATGTTGTTAAGCCGCTGGTTTATGTTTCAGTGGACCAAATCTTCAAACATAACTGTATCTCTACTTAAGGGTCGTAAAATATCCACATAACAGCATTGATTGAAACGCTTTACCTTTTTTTTTAGTACAGCGTACCACCAGTGTTTTTCCTCGGCTTTTTTCTTTAACTCAGTTGATGTTCTGAAGTCATTAAAACATACACAAATACTTCTAATATATCTAAAAACAAAATTGCTTACGGGTAAAACAAAGTGCAAAAACCCAGTACCTATATCTAATAGATTTTTGCTTGCTATTCTAAAACCCATTATATAGAAAGTGCTCTAGCAAAACCACAGTAAGCACTTTGACATACTTTATTCTAGTATGATTCATTCTACTTCCAAATGAAAAGGGTTAGAACATTATCCAGTATGACATAATATAGTAAATATACTGCAGCATATTCTGCATAAGAAAATATTTAGAAAAGTTCTTACAAGGATGGTCCGGAAAGGTTTTGTTCCTAAGATACAGGGTGTTAAAGTTTTAATTTAATACGTTTCAGTTTATTAATTTTCTTCATGTGTCTCGTACATTTATACAGATATTTGATTCAAATATGTAATTAATATCCATTAGAATAGCATAATATATTTTAGAATATTATACAGGATATAACTTTTGTCAAGTCACGACCCCTTTCACTGCCCCTAAAACTTGACTGACCTAGTTTGGTACTTCTATCGCTTTACCTTATATTACCTTTATATGTTTTATATTCCTTGGACTAACAGCGTTTTGAAGCAACTTAGAAAAATATTTCTCTTAAATCTGACGAAGCCACAGTGTTGACGAAACAATTGTCATGTTTTAATTTTTTGTAAAATAAATTAAGTGGAAATTTTTCGTGTTTTCGTTTACCTAGTAAAAATGGATTACCATAAGTAACGGCTAGTTCTGTTTAATATAAGAAAGAGTGTTTAAAAGCATGAACCGCTTTGATATATTTGATACCAAAGGCCATTAAAATGGTAGAAGGTATCAAAAAAGTCCAAGCAAAATAAGTTAAATCTTCTATAATATAAAATATATGTTATGTGTGTATAGACATTAATAAACTTACTTCAAGATACTTTGTATCTTGAAAACAAATCTTTCCTACGTCATAGTTCATAGTAACTTTTTCTTATTTTTACAGTGGGAATATGCTACTAAATTTTCAAATACGTTTAATAAACAGCCTGTATTATTAACTCAAAAGCTAACAAAACTGGTCTTACTGTGTTTTTTCTTGAGACAGCCGAGCAGTTTTTTTCCTCCATCTTTCGCAAAATTTCTGGGCTGGTGTTGCAGGAAATACCACTTTAACATATCTGCAAATACACAATCGGGACCAAAGGTGTGAAACCGTATCGCTTTCAATTAATATATATATTTATTGGTTTTTACAAAATTATTCATTATTTGATTTTTATAGGTTTATTTTATTTTTTGAGTTTTATAGATTTAATCATAAAATCAGTTCTGGTGGGTGAAAACGAATTTTGAAACTGGTATCATGCTATTTTATTGTTAAAACAGAATAAATGTAAAAAAGTTAATTTTTTAGAAAATATTGGTGACGACCCAATCAAATTTCGCTCTCCTTGCTAGTCATAATATTTAGGCTCTCTTCCCAATATTGGAATACCTTTTTTTAGTTAATTGAAATAAAAAGTTTATAAATATGTTTAATATTATCGTAGAATTAGTGGTAGTCTGCTTGGACTGTGATTATTTATTATTTTTATTAATGACATAAAAATATTAAATACTTTACACTTATGATACCGCTTACCGCTACTTGTATCCACGTGGGAACAGGAATGGACGATATTAGATCCCGATAGCCGATAGCAACTCACGTCAATAGTCCATAGAAATGACTATAGTTATCGATAACTATCAATACTTATAAATATATTCGCCAACGTCTGCACCTACGTTCGAACAGATCCAATAAACTGTGGCTCAAACTAGTCCTTTAATCTTTCACTAAAAGTATCTGTTACATCTATTACTCTCTCTCAGACAATTTCTTCAACGAAATCTTCCACTTTCTTTCTGCTAAGGCGGATTTCCTAATCTCTGTATCCTATCCTCTGAAAACATTATTCTTGGAGATTTTAACGTTCATAATAAGAAATGGTTAGTGTCTACTAAAACCTATCCCGAAGGTAGAACAGCTGAAGCTTTTGCAATAATAAATAATAAATAAATAAATAAATAAATGCTTTATTGTCAAAAAAAATTTTACAATTTTGTGGACAAAGCTGTTGTAAAAAAATAGTTTACAAACATCAATTAGTTAAAAAAATAGTTTACAACAAAATTAGCAAACAAAACAAAACAAAAACACATCATAAATATTATAGAAAAATAATATTTAAATCAAGAATTTAGAATATTAATATTATAGAATCCTAAAAGAAGTACATTAGAAATGTACTTTGTCAGTCGTACTATGTTATAAACATTTTCATAAATATAATGTAAAAAAAAAATAAAAAAGCAAAGTAAAAAATAAAAAAGTACGAAACAATTAAAAAAATACATATACAAAATTCGGTAAAAATGGTTGGTAATGGCAACTATCACACTAGGGGTTCATAAGCATCAAATTATGTGTTGTAAAACTCGTTCACGGTGTAGAAGGCACTTTCCAGTAAGAATGATTTCAAAGCCTTGCGAAATGAAGTCAGAGATATTATGGATTTGATGTTAAATGGCAGGTGATTATGCATTTTTTTGCATTGTAGATTACTGATCTTTTAATTAACTCTGAGTGTGGGGTTGGAAGATAGAGATCGTGCTCAATATTTCTGAGAGGGTAGTTGTAAGAAGGTCTCTCTAATAGAGCAGGTGCGTGCTTACGAATTAAGCAAACCGATTTCAAAATGAATAAGCAAGGAAGGGTTAGTATTTTATATCTTTTAAAGAAATCTCGGCAGTGAGTTCTACTGTTAAGTCTCAGTAGGTAACGAACAGCTCTTTTTTGTAGTATAAAAATTCGATCAAATTGAGTCGCACAACATGTACCCCAGAATGGAATAGCATATCTGAGGTGCGACTCAACAAGAGCAAAATAAACAGTTCTAGAGGTAGAAAAGCTAAGCTCCTCGGAAACAGATCTTAACGCAAAGCAAGCAGAACCTAACTTCCTTGATAAAGCGTCGATATGTGGATCCCATTTTAAAGAATCATCTACAAGAAGCCCTAGAAATTTTACAGAATTTACGACATCAATAGTGGTGCCATTAAGGTCAAAAGGTTGCAGCGTGTTTTTATAAGACAAGACTTTCATTTTAGAGATGTTCAAACATAGGAGATTAGAATCGCACCAGGATTTAATGGTGATTAGGTCATTAGATACAATCCTATGTAGGTCCGTGACATCTGGGTGGCTCCACGTAAAGCTGGTATCGTCCGCAAAGAGACATATTTTTCCACTAATGTTTAAATTAGCCATGTCGTTTATGAACAGAAGAAACAAGATAGGGCCTAGTACCGAGCCTTGAGGCACTCCATATTCCATTGGCCTACAAGAAGACATCCTGTTGTCAACTTTCACAACTTGATTTCTGTTGCTAAGATATGACTTAAACCAATTGAGAGGAGCCCCTCTAAATCCATAGTACTGCAGCTTGTTAGTTAATATATTATGATTCACACAATCGAAAGCTTTGGAAAAATCACAGAAAATTGTTGCCGTAGCGTGATGGTTGTTTAGGCTGGAGTAAACTCTATTAAGAAGGGAAAACATGGCATCGCTTGTGCATTTGTTACTTAAAAATTATCCAATTTCTTACCAATCTCATCAAAAAACCCACTTACTTCCCACTCATTATCGCACTCAGCCAAAACCTATTTCTCACCACCCACTCACTTAACAATATTCCGTTTCTCCTCACCTGAGTTTTTCTGATCACTTTCAAACTACTGTTTCATGCCCAAACAACTATTACTATTTGGCGATATAATTCCGGGGATTGGGATGCTGGATATCCACTCTTTCTTCCTTTGAATTCATGTTTGTTTCTGTTCTGGTGATCGTTCCGAAATTTGTTTAAAAGTCTCTTATATAATCGAGTAAGTATGGAAATTACATTCTACTAAGACTGTGAAACCTCTCAACCTTAGAGTAAGAATAAAAATAGAGTTCATTATTTACATATTTAGCCACTGCCAAGATTACCTCATAGTATAAGGCCGATCGTACGACGATGCCAAGCCTAGCCAGGAACTCCAATGTTTATACCAATTTATATTACGGTGAATATGTTTAAACATGATGCAATAAAATTTTCAAACAAAAAATAGTAATGTTTTTCCAGTATTAGTTTCTAAGCAGTATAAAGAAACTACTTTTATTGCAAAATAGTCAAATACAAGTTAAAATACCCAAAGCCTTAGATCGGATTACACCAGTAACAAGAGTTTTAGTTAGATATGACAACCCTGAACGACAACTCCACGTATTAGATCATCCCACTATCGTATTAGACCACCCCACTTTCATTCACAAGGGATCATTATAGTAAAAAAGTATAATAGGCTACAGTAAAGATTGTTACAGGGTCCCGTGACCGGCGTGGCTTAAAAACCAATAGCGGGTCCTGGAACTGCAATAAACTTTATTAAAGAAATTAATTTGCTGAAAAAAAATACCAAGCTTTTCTTAGCTTCACTACTGCATGTGTCTTAATGTATTATTTTGTAATTGTTAATACGGTTCAAATCTTCTAATTATATGTTACCTTACTTCAAGAAGCAGCGTTCTAAAGGTGCAGTGACATTAGAAGAACATTGATTTTTTATATATTTAATAAATAAGTTTTATTTACTTTAACTCGGACTTTGTGAAACTAGGAGCTTTAGTTGACCTAACTATGGTGCGGCAATGTGGGTTTGTAAAAAATGGCCGTTTAAGTTTGGAATTGTCTTTTAATCATTAAGTAAACAGCTAGATTTCCTTTTCCAGGGAACTTGTTATGTCTAATGGAAGATACCTTTATCACTTATTTTGGGTCACACGACGTACTGACCAATCCAATTCAGTACAATAGAACGTTTATTTCGTCGGGGGTCATGTGAGAATCTTCAGAAGCATAATGATACAAGAAAAACTCTGAGGTGATTATTTTGACGATTACAATAGTTTTTCCTACCAGAGAATTAAAATAGTCAAAGGGCATCTCACGCTCAAGAAAACGTACTGCGATTTCGAAATTCACTAAATTTTGGATGAAATCTGGGGAAATAATAAAGTTTCGGACGATTTCGGGCCTTTTTTTAATTTTCACTTGAGTTGGGCCAATTTTTTATATAAGTGTTGTGAGGTAAAGGAATTTAAATGATGATTCTTTGGGTAATTAAAAGTAAAAATCTGTTCGTAAACAGGTTCTAAACTGGTTAGAATTTAAGATTTAGGATATTGAAAATTAAAAAAAATCTTTTATTTTTTAAATTTAGTTAATAACATGGAATAACAATATGACTATTGGCTATTCTATTTTTATCTTAAAGCGCTCGCGTTTTCTTACTTTCCTCGCAACGGGAAAGTATTCTAGTTGCAAGTTCCGTCGGTTAGTCTGTATATCTGTCCGCGACAAAACTCAAGAACTGCTTGTCCTATTTTCTTCAAGGTTTGGTTAAAAATTAAAAGTCATATGATGATGACATAGTATCATTTTGGTAAAAGTCCAATATGGCAGAACAAAATGGCGGCCTATTGAAATGTTCAAAAATTATTACAAAAAAACTGCTTATCCATTTTATCCAAATTTTGCAGAAAAATTAGGTGTGACATGACCATCAACTGATAAGATTTACTACAAATCCAAAATGACGGCCTAATAAAATATTGTGTGTCAATGCAAGAAACTACTACATCGATTATGTTCGAACTTCATAAAATCATATATTATATAGGGATGAACTGGTAAAAATGTTGAGACAAATTCAAAATGGGGGAACAAAACAGTGGCCTAATTAAATGTTTAAAAATATCTGAAAAAAGTACTTATCGGATTGATTGATGACATCCCCATTTTAAATATTTATTACTAAAAATGTATGAATTGCTCACTTAATATCGATTTTTAATCAAATCTGTATAAATATTAAAAGTCGCTCGCATTCTAGGCATTCCTACTCTCATTTTTTAAATATTTACTAAAAATATTTGATATGTATTTTCAGATACCCCCGGATGCCTACTTTCTTTCAGCCAAATTTACACAAATGTTAAAATTCCACCGCCATGTTGGCATTACAATCTTGAATTTTTAAAATGTTGACAAAAATTTATGATGTGCAGTCTTAAATACCCCTAAATGCCGAATTTTAATCAAATCTGCAAAAATTTTAAAATTAATCTGCTATGGAGGTGCCGCCATTTTTAATTCTCAAATATTGACTAAAATTTTATAACTTTTATTCTTAAATACTTCTAGATACTGATTTTTCAGCCGAACTGTACAAATGACAAAATTCGTTCGCTATATTGGCGCCACCATTTTGATTTTTGTTGTGCATTCTTAAATAATCCCCAAAAATGTTAAAATCATCCATCCGACCTATTGACATTGTCATTTTGACACCGCTATTTTGAATTTTTAAATGCTGACACTGTTAAATATTCTTAGGCATTGATTTTCAGTTTTAGCTACACAAGTAACAAAATTCGTGGGCAGTATTGGCGCCGCCATTTTGGATTTCTAAACGTTGACTAAAAAAATTCGGATTATTTATATCCGAAAGTGTATGCATGTCAAATTTGAAAATAATCGGTAATGGAAGTGCTGAAAAATCCATTACAAGATTTGAGCCAGACATACAAACTTACAATCAGACGAATAGGAAGCCAATAAAAGCGCGTTAAAAGCATCGATTTTAGTTTAAAACTCTAACACCCGTATTCACTAAAGAGGTTTAACTTTAGACAAGGTCTAACTTGACAGTTACAGGGTGACATTTTCAACAACTGAACAAATAATTTTTCTAAATGTCACAATTACAAAATGATAGTGACTTAGGGCAAACATAACTAAAAACTAAAGTTTAATAATATATAAATAACTAATTTCCTTTTAAACTTACCTAACTTAATGGTTTGATTTCAGATAGTGAAGTAGAGAACAATTATTTCTTTAAAATTTGTAAAAATACCTATTTTCCTCATTAAGGAATAGGTAAGAATCCTTCTTTTTGTCAACGATAATGAAGCGTGGCCCATTTCTTCATTTTCGCACATCAAATATTTTGTTTCGCCATATTGAATTCATACCAATATTTTACCAGTTTTTTTTTATATCAGACGTAATTTTTGTGGAAAATTAAATAAAATTAAAGTTAATCCACTTATTTTTTAGCTATACCGGAACAGACCGCCCGACCGACCGACAATAATGGAAAAACATGAGGTTTTGTAAAAACCCGGAACGATAATTTTTTCAGGATTAATGATATTTCCCTATGCGGGAAGTGAAAACTCACGCCGTCACTGCCATTCGTCAACAAATGGCCACGGCTTGGGCATGGGCCATCCCCACTTCTTGTTTTATCGTAAACATTGGTCGATAGAATGTGAAAAATAGGGGAACCATGTTGACGCATACCCCTAACGTGATTTATGAATGAGTTGTCATCTATACTTTAATTCTTACTCTAAGCTCTCAACTATAAACTTTGGTTTAGAAAATCATGCGACAACGCCACCCTAGAGAAAATCCGTGCTGCCAAAATGGCAGCTAAACCTTTTGGTTGCTTGCCAAAAACATTAAGTTAAGTTTTCTGAAAAAATTCCTTTTCACCCTTAACTTCTGGTGCTGCAATCGTCTCCACGCCTAAGCTAATTGCAAAACAATTCGCCGCAAATTCTACTTTAATTCCTCCTCTCCCTTTCCCTTTGGCCCTAACGTCAACATCAGCTTTTTCAAACAATATGCACGAAATTACCTTCAAAACCTTGAAACTAGTTTTGGGATTATCTGCAGTGTTCTTTTAAGGAGACAGATAGTGAGGGGCCAATTGGCTATGCTAATTTTTTAGCTACATTCTAAGGGCTTATATACTAGTCGTGTGAGGTGATGCGTAAAGTCTCCGCCTCCCGGATACCTATACCGTTTTAATAATATAATAAATACTTTACACTTGGCTAATTATTACAAAAAAAGAAATCACAATAGCATTTACATATTACAGTTAGTTCGTTCTTTCAGATACTCGAATATCCTCTTATTAAAGACTCTTAAACTAGGTGCTTTTTTATTTCATCAGGCAAAGAGTTAAATAAACCTATGGCTTCATAAAATAACGCTTTCTGTAGAGACGTTTTTGTAACATATTGAATGTTATAGTTTAGTCTTGATCGAATATTACAATCAAAAAAAATGTTCCCCTTTCTCTAAAAACTTATTTAAATATGCTGACATTTGCCCATGTTCTATTTTATATATTAACACTAGATTAGCCTGCTGCATTATTTGCCGAACAGGAAGCCAATTCAGCAACTCTAACATATTTTTTATCGGTGTATATTTACTAGAATCTGTAACGACTTTCATGACTTTATTTTGCTGAATCTGCAGCCTACCCATTTCCTCCTGGATACAAGAAATTAACAATGAGTAGCAGTACCTAAAGTGAGGCAATATAATGGTGTTATACACCAACATTCTAGCCTAATTTTTTAAAAATATAATCCATCTGTCTGGAGAAATTTATTTGTGTATCCAAAATTACTCCTAAATATTTGATTTCTAACACATACTCAATGGGATAGTTGTTAATACAAACAGATAAACCTAATTCTCTAAATTTTCTACAGTTCGTTTTTGAGCCTATGACTAAACATTTAGTCTTTGAGGCATTTAACTTTAACCTATTTTTACAAAGCCAGCTATATAGTAAATCTAATTCATCATTCATAACACTAACAACATCCTCAAAATTTTTCCCAGATACACATACAATCGTATCATCTGCAAATAAATTTACAAATGACCTTTTTAGAATCGTATATAAATCATTAACATAAATAACGAACAATAACGGCCCCCGAACACTTCCTTGGGGAACGCCCAATTTGCTTACAATTCCATTTGATATATTATTATGTATTTTAGTTTTCTGATGCCTGTCACACAAATAGTCCTGTATCGACCTCCACGCACTACCATTTACACCATGCAATTTTAGCTTTTCCATTAAAATGTCACGAGATTGTCCAACAAACAATAATTGATTGCTTTCAAAATAATTTCTTAACTGCTTACATACAATAACTTCAATTATTTTGTCGACAACAGGAAGTAAATTTATAGGCCCAAACTCTGCAGGAAACCTAGGTTTGAACGCTTTAGGTATAGGGATCATGATGCTGGTTTTTAATACACTCGGAATTTTATTAGTAGCAAGGGAGGTGTTAATTAGATACAAAAGGGCATAACCTATTACACAAAACAAGTTTCACCAATTTTATATTTAAGTATTCGTCACTAGTACCTTTATTTTTTAGACCAAAGACAGTTTTTTTCAGTTCCGAAAGGCTAACCTGCTTAAATTCTGTTAAGTGACTTTCCTGGTAATATTGGTGGTTAGGAATATTCCATTGTTTTACTTTAATATTATCTGAAATTTCTCTTATACTATCTGAGTAGTAATTATTAAAGTTCTCTTCTGTCGTTCCAACATAACTTCCAAAGTCAATTTCTGTGTAGTCTGTGCTCTGATTTTTGTTGCCTATTAGTTCTTTTAGTGTTGCCCACATTTTTTTACTATCTCCTTTACATCTGTCAATGTTTTGGTCGTAATATTTGTTTTTTTCGTTTCTGATTAATAAGATTACTCTATTTCGCATAATTTGGTAATTTTTCCAGTCTTCATTGTTTCCCGTTAAACGAAACTTTTTATACATTCTGTCTCTTTCGCACTGAGCTTGTTTTATAGTTTTGGTTATCCAGGGGTATTTCTTTACACAACATTTTTGTTTTGGTGCTACTTTATCCACAGTTTCTCAATATTATTTACAAAATCTGAGAACACTATATTTACATCTGTTGAGGTATAGTTCCAACTTGCCCCATTCAGTTCTTGAATCAGTTTCAAAACTGCTCTCTCATTAAAATGTATTTGTAATATAATTTTTTTTTCTTCAAAATATGTCTACATTGAAATGTCGTGCTAATAATTTCATGGTCCGTTATCGCAGAAAAATCTCTTGGAGCTTCCTTAGCATTAAAATCATTAGTAATAATGTGATCAATCAATGAAGAGGATATGTTTGTAATTCTTGTTGCTTTTTCCACAATTTGTTTCACATCCCCGGCTTCTAATATCCTAGCCAGTTTTCTAGCATCACTATAGTCTTTTAATAAATCAATGTTTAAGTCGCCCAAAATAACACTTTTTTGATTGTAATATACATTTTTTTTCTTCAAAATATGTCTACATTGAAATGTCGTGCTAATAATTTCATGGTCCGTTATCGCAGAAAAATCTCTTGGAGCTTCCTTAGCATTAAAATCATTAGTAATAATGTGATCAATCAATGAAGAGGATATGTTTGTAATTCTTGTTGCTTTTTCCACAATTTGTTTCACACCCCCGGCTTCTAATATCCTAGCCAGTTTTCTAGCATCACTATAGTCTTTTGATAAATCAATGTTTAAGTCGCCCAAAATAACACTTTTTTGATTATTAAAAGAGTCAGTTTTTCTTCTAAGTACTTTAGAAACACTGTACACCCCTAATTTGGTAATCTATAAATAGCTGCCACTACAAACACTTCTTTCTGTAATTGTACCCTTATCCAAAGCGCCCAATAATTATAATCCACGGAATCGCTAAACAACCGGACGTAGTCTAGAGAACTTTTTATATAAATCACAGTACCGTCAGTGTGTTGGCTATTTGAGTAACAAATAGCTGCATTATAGTCCACTACAGATATTTCCTTGTCGTCAATATCCTGCGTTAAGTGTGTCTCACTAATACATACAATTTCTGGCTTTCTCTCTTATTTCTTCCATATGTGACAGTAATCCTTGACAGTTGACATGCAGCATGACCAGATCCCTTATGGAAGCCTCAGGGAAATTCGCTAGTTTCCCTGTGTGTTCGGCTCCTAACTTTCTCTTGTGTTGTTTTGAAGCAGATACATTCTCTATCAAAAACGCTATGTTTATATTCAATATCAGGGATTTTTAATTCTTCATGTGCATGTTTGCAATTTGTACATTCCTTAAAATTTGAGTTACATTCATCGCTTTTATGGTTGCCATTACACAATGGACACACAATATTTTTTTGCTGGCAATGTATGACTTTGTGCCCATACCTCCAACCACTAGCTTTAGGGTACCTAAAGGAACTACTTGAAATCAATAATTTGAAGAAAGAAATTATTGATGAATATTTACTTCTTACAAAATTATGTATGAATCAAAATTTTTTTCAGTTCAACAATAAATATTATAAACAACTTGAGGGAACTGCGATGGGCAATTGCTTATCTCCGTTCCTTGCAAATTTGTTTATGGGTAGATTAGAAACCCAGTTCAAAAAAAAACGAAGAAGTATTTCCCAGGGGTGTGTTATAGATACGTAGACGATATATTTGCTATTTTTGATACTAAAACAGAAAATGTGGAGACTTTCTTAGAAACATTAAACAATAAATATCCTTCTATTAATTTTACGTACGAAAAGGAGAACAACGGGGCAATTACATTTTCTCGACACGTTAGTTATTAGAAATAACGATAAATTAAAATTGGATATTTATAGGAAATTTACTAATACTGATAGGTATATGACACCCGACTCATTTCATTGCCGTCAGCACAAAATTAGTCAATTTTCCATTAAGTAAAGAACGTTTTAACAATGAAATGAATCGGATTAAAAATATAGCTAAAAGTAATGGATATAATGGTAATTTTGTACATAAATTAATAAATGGACATAAGCATAAGAAAATTTTAAAAGATGCCACTACTCTTCAAGCACCTGAGGCTCCCAATAAGTTCATAGTAATCCCATATGATCCCAGATATACGAGAGGTCTAGAAAATTCTCTATTTAAAAACGTAGGTTTTAGAGTAGTCTACAAAACGGAGAACAGTTTAAAAAATCTTCTTGGAAACCCTAAAGACAAAGTCGACTTGAAGGAGAGGAGTGGCATCTATGAAATTAGCTGTAATGACTGCGATCTAAAATATGTTGGGCAAACTAAACGCTCCATAAACATTCGTTTTAAAGAACACATGGCACATTTAAGATACGGAAGAAGAGAAAAGTCAAGCGTTGCCCAACATGCTCTAGAAAACAATCACCAAAAAGGAATAAATAATCTTAAGTTGATTAAAAATGTATCCAATAATAAATTATTGGATGAATTTGAGAGTATAGAAACAGTTAAATGTGGTAAGAAAGCACTAAATAAAGACATAGGGCTTATTCCCTATAGTCCCATCTATTGTTTACTTGACAACGGTGCAGTCGGGCGCTACCAAGTGTTACCACATTTACCTATAAATAGTCTCGGTTAGGATAAGTTACTTTAGTTTATATCATCTGCTGATGATGCTAACTTGGTTAGCGAAACGCGCGTCCAGAACGTAACAAGTTGTGATGTAGTGTGGTTAGAACTTTTGTATTTTGATCTATCGTCCACCACAGGTTCCAGTGTTAGGACTCCAACATTGAAAGCAACGTAATCCCCAATATACGCATATACTGAAAAGCTTTCCCATTCCATAAATACTCTTTTATTCTTAAGCAAAAAATTAAAAATTTCAGGTGTAACTTCCAAAACTACATTATTTAGTATCTTATTTCTCGGGTTATATTTCTTAATGATTTTTATATCCATCTGCGTTACATATGTTTTAAATATCGACTCTAGGCTTACTGAATATACCTTGATTCCTTTCTAGGAAAGCTGATTCTATAAGCTCCCGTTTTCGTCAGTGCTGCTCCCTGTGTTAAAAGTTTAGCTTCCAACCACTGCATCCGGTGTTGGTTTCACCAGACGTGTTCCGCTTTTGAGGTCCCTCGCTTTTTGAGGTCCCTCCGTTTTGAGTACGATAAAAATGCGTTTTTACGAACAGGACGTTTTGTCTCTTTAATAAACAGGTCACCACATTCACACTGGATTTGGTAAATGCATTTTTCTCTCTTATCGGTGTCCTTTGACTTAACGTATTTGCGGTTTAAAAGCAGTCTAATATTGAAATCGCTGGCTATTCTCCGAATCTTTTCAGATGTTCCCTTAATAGAGAGTATTATCAGAAATGGTGCTGTTTCTTTTAGTTCTCAATTCCTTTATGGTATCTGTCGGTCTGTCTGTCTGTTAGGTCGCGGCAGAACTAAAAAATACTTACCCGATTGACTTCAAATTTTTGTCAAAAATTAATGGTCTACGTGGGGATGACCTGGTAATATTTTAGTAAAAATCAATTTGGTGGAACAAAATGACTGAGTAGAAAAATTCAAATATCTTTCATATCAAAATCAATTATAACAACATAATATAACAATCTATTATTTGATTAACTATCTAGGATCTATTAGGAAACGTTAAAATAATATTACTAAAAAACTAACGATCCAATTTACTTCAAATTTTGCACAAACGTTAAGTGTTATATAGGAATGAACTTGTGACAGTATGGTATAAATCCAAGATAGCAAAACAAAATGGCGGTCTAATAAATTATTTAAAAAATCAGCCTGGTGAAATTGTGGTACGAATTCAAGACGACGAAACAAAATGGCAGTCAAATAAAATATTTAAATATTGTCGTTGACTTTTAATTTTGCAGAAAAATTAAATGTGATATAAGGTAGAATTCTAACATAATAAATATCTAAACATTGAACATGACGGAACAAAATGGCAGTCAAAAAAAATCAGTGTAAAATTTGCTTATTCAATTTATTTTAAATTATGTATAAAAGTGTATATTTTTTACTATTCCTAATAAAAGGAAAGATCCACAAGGAGAGAAGTTCCGGATAAAAGAAATATCCCGATTTTTTAATTTTTTGTTTCGTATATTAATATATTAGTTCTAAGCAATTTGTTTTTTAGTAATTTTTACTTGTTATTTGAGGCGGGTCATACGATTTATCAACGACAAACTTTTTAAGTTTGTTTTTCTTTTATTACGCGCAATCATATCCTCGGCATAAAATCCGGAAGATGAATTAAATAGACCTATGATATTTTCATATGAAAAAAGAGGATAAAGATATAAATACCAGCAGTTGTAAAAATCTTTGAGCGATGTCATTTCAAAGTCAGATTGACAAGTCAGTGACAAAATTAGTAATAGAAAACAATTTTCGGGTTTTTTGCATCCACAAGCGAAAAAATGGTATTAAATCTAATAAAATATTACGAAAATGAAAATTCACCGGCCAATATCCAGGAGACAGTAGCAAAAGCTCTGGGAATCGGTATAAGAACTGTGCAGAAAATTGTGCATGAAAAAAAGCATAATTTACTACCGAAGAAGATTAAGAAATGTACACGAAAAAAGCCAAAGACAGAACACAAGTGACAATGTAAAAATGGATGTTCGTAATGCATTTTACGATTTATACACATCAAATATAACCCTTCAAGTTTTAAAAGAAGCTTTAAAAAATCGAGGTATATTGGAAATTGGACTAAAATCGTTGTCAAAATTAATAAAAATGTTGGGTTTTCGATATAAAAAGGACTGTAAACGATTTTTAAAAGATTTTTATGCGAGTTGCCACATATAGCAAGTCAGCGTATCCACTTTTTAAAGAAATACACGGAAAATATTAATTCAAAATTTAGAAAAGTGGCATTTTTAAACGAGACTTGGATAGTTTCTAATGGAAGTGGTTTGAAATCTTGGCAGGACGAGTCTGTAAAAAGTGTCAAGAGAAAAAAGGGATGTGGGACGGGAAAACGGTTCATCATTTTGCATGCAGGTTCTTTAACAAGATTTCTCCCAGGTGCAAGTTTACTGTTTTCTTCAACATCCAAAAGTATGGACTAACATGATAATATGAACTGTGAACTGTTTGAAAAGTGGTTAAAAGAACAACTGATTCCAAACTTAGATGCTCCATCTTTAATCATTCTGGACAATGCATCTTATCATTCAAAAATCTTAAGTAAACAACCTACTTCATCCTGGAAGAATAGTGATATTTATGACTGGCTAATAAAACAAAAACAAAATCTTTTACCCAATATGCTGCCGTAGATGAAATATTACGGGAAAATGGACATGAGGTTTTACGACTGCCGCCATACCATTGCCAGTTTAACGCAACAGAATTATATGCTGGTGCAAAATAATATTACGAAAAACACGTATATATATATATATATATATATATATATATATATATATATATATATATATATATATATATATATATATATATATATATATATATATATATATATATATATATATATATATATATAATGTATTTTTCGTTAGCCCCGAGTTTCTGGTAAAGCGATTTTACCGATTTTTATATATCAAATGTCATGTCTTATAATTAATAAAAAAATGTATTTATTTTAAACGCGCTTTAAAATTTGAACAGAACAAGTATTCTATAGTTATGTATTTATTGCCTACAAAATTACAAATGTACTAAAAAAGTAAGCATAAAAATGGTGTCAAATTTAATAAAAACATATATATATATATATATATATATATATATATATATATATATATATATATATATATATATATTTTTATATATATGGATGGCCCTCAATTTTACACTGAAATTTGAAGAAATCGTAGTAGTTTTTTAGCTATGCCGCGAACAGACAGACTGACGGACAGACATACCTACAGACAGACGTAATTGAGAAAACATGTTTTCTGGCATCTAGGGGCCCTTAAACGTAAAGATCTGAAAAACTCTCACGAGAGAAGTAATAACTAATTATTTTGTGTTTTTAACAAAAATGTATAATATTTTTGAAAAATAAAATTGTTTTGTTATCACAATACAAAAAAAAACACGTTTTCTTTGCACAGGGGTGGCCCGCATTTAAATAAATGACACTGTATAATTGGTTAGATTTTTAGGTCAAGCTGGGCTCATAATTTTTGGTGATTGATAAAAAAATCTCACTTTCATTAAGTGGCTGTATAAACAGAACATATCCTGATTATTCCACTGATGCGACCCCCTTCCGACTTTATTAAGGCGCTTGCCATTTTGTGTATTTTCGTTTTTGCCAACCAAAAATTTAAATCAAATACATATTTAGCGAATTTTCTTATTTAGTCCCTCGACATTTAATATATAAAATAATATTAAGTGGCTATCTTAATAATATTGCGTAATATAATAAAAAGAACTATTTTCTTTCTCTCTGTATATTTGTAGATAGCCCATCGAGATTTAATACCTCGATAAAAGAATCACACAACATTTTGGTATTCACTGTGTTTTCTGATTTGATTCATAATGTTGGTGACTTTTGGACTCGCACGATAAGACCGCATTCGACTATACCAAATATTTAAAATTTTTCTAATTCTAAATTCTCTAATAAAGCATATTATTAGAAGAAACCACTTTCGTTATTTTTTATAGACATTTTTATCTCCCAATATCGCAAAAGACAAATCTTTTAAATTGGTCTTTTGGCTATAGAAAAATCGTACGGGAACGCATAAAAACGAGGAAAAGGAAAAATAAATCAAGTAAAGTTTACGGATATATTGCTTTATTATATTATTGGTTTGCTCTACAACTACGATATTTTTGCAAGATAAATTAGAGTATGGTTTATCTTCAAGACTTTTATTTGCTTGATCTAAAAACTATTATTTATTCATACAAATAAGTATAAGATACAAATATAAAATTAAAAGAAACCTGTAAAAAAGGTTATATTTTTATCGAAATGAAAAAAAAAATAATTTTGAGTAGTATACAATGTTTTTTAAGATAAAGGAAGGATTAACTTACTCAGGTTTGCATTCTCAAAGTTTCGGGTTTAATGACATTTTTATTTCAGTTTCATTTTAATTTATATAAGTCAACTCTTAGAATGTGTTTTGTGGGACTAGACTAGAGATAGTATCAGGTTTCAAAAAGGTCCTTAAAGGCCGTTAATGTTTTGATGTTTTATTTTCTTGGTGGATACATTGATATAGGATCAGGTTTGAAGGAGACACTTGAGGGCTTTTAAGATTATTATGTTAATTTCATTGTCTGTTTTAAAGCTCTGACTATTGAACTTGGTCCATCTGACAGTATCAAACTATGAATAAAATAGGGTAACAATATTTTAATCTGATATTTGCGAGGTTTTATTAACCTTTCTGCTTTATAATATATTTCACGCGCTATATGTGTGTAAATAATCAATCGTATTAATACGAAAATGAAAAACGTAGATAAAACAGTTTTTATGCCTGTGTAGTATCAATCTATGATAACGGAAGCTCTCACGGCTTTGGTCAATTAAGAAATCATGGTTCTAGGGATTAGACCGTGTCAAATTGGAATTACTATGCAAAGATTCGACTTCGATTATACGAGACATCTTCAGGGGTCTTCACTCCAGAGATCAGAACACTGAATGAGCTCGAAGAGATTCAGGCGGGCTTTTATACCTGTTATATATTTTCTGAAATTAGCTTTTAGACTAGAAAGAACCATATTTAAAACTTTGGATAACATCACACGTGCACAGGCAGAAAAAATCCATCAAGAATTTACACATAAGCAACAAAAGGAGTTTGAAGTACTCCTGAACAGAAAAAAACCACTGAAACCTCCACAGAGTTTACATTATCAACTTGTCATCGAAGCCGTTAACCGAAGCAGAACATTCCGTCCTTTCCAAAGGAAAAACTTTCGCAATAGCACCGAGTAGCATGCCCGTAGAAATCATAATATCCTACGTTGAAGCAGAACTCAAAATATTACCAGTGCATCAAGCCGATAAAGTCAGATATGAGACAGCGAAGATCATTAAAAATTCAAAACCACCGAAGTCGAATCTTTTCGCAGCCGAAAAGACAGTGGTAAAGACCTTAAATGAAGACGAAAACATTCTGGTCCTTCCAGCAGATAAAGGCAACGCCACAGTCGTCATGGACTGAACGGAATACGTGGAAATGGTAACTTAACTTCTGGAAAACAACACCTATAAAATTATGCAGGCAGACCCCATAAGTAGAATAGAAAGACGCATCAACAATCAGATTAACGCATTCAGCTTACAACCAAGTAGCTTCAAGATTCCCAGGTTCTACGGTTTTCCCAAGATACAGAAGAACAATGTACCACTTCGACCGATCGGCAGTGCAATAGACTCGTCCACATACAGACTAGGTAAATATCTCTCAAATTTTCTTAATCCATTTACTGGAAATACAAATTCTTCTGTAAAAAAACTTTGCACATTTCGTGGAAAAACTTAAGGCAAACCAGTTGGATCCCGAATATATTTTGGTCAGTTTCTATGTAGAATCACTATAAACAAATGTTCCTGTCAACGACTCAATTTCCATTATGTCAGACATCTTGGATCATAATAATCTTGATAAGAACTTAATAAGTGGAAGCTTGTCTTACATCTACTTATTTCATTTTTTATCAAGAAACTTCAGGGGCACCTATGGTATCTCCTCTATCACCTGTGGTAGCGAATATCTTTATGGAAACCTTTGAGGACATTGCTCGACTAAAACCAAAACACTGGTTCAGATATGTAGAAATTACTTTTGTTGTTTGGTCTCATAGACAGGATAATTTCCTTACATGTATGGGCTACCTGAGTAAAAGTAGTTAGTAGTAGTAGTTAGAGACCTGACTGGTAGGCCTATAAGGCCCTTTCAATCTACCCAGCTCCTCCCTCAACCTCCACCCGCCACCAGGTGTACATCCTTCTCACTGCCTGTCCTTACTATGTAAGTCTGCATATCCTTCCATGCAAGATCCTTAACTTCATCCCTATGCAAGACCGTAGTGCCGAAAATATCTCGTCGCAGTCTCGCTCGCGCTTCACATCTTCACAGGAAGTGAAGCGGAGTTTCCTCCTCTTCCTGACACTCCGTGCAGATAGAATCTTCCTCAATGCCTAACATAAAGAGGTGTCTCCTCAATCGACAGTGCCCCGTTACTATTCCTACGATGGAATTTAGAGCTTTCCTGTATCGGGCTAGTAACCACTCTGTTCGGCCCTTATCGGGCTTCCCAATGAAATCGTAAGCTTGCCTCCCGACCCCGGACTGGCCCCATTCACGTTGAAGTTCATGTTGTGCCCATTTGTCGAGTGCTGTCCTTATCTGCTGCCTAGTGATGCCTAAAGCTGGTTCTGGTCCTACATACAGGCTGGTCGCGCCGAGTCTAGCAAACTCATCTGCCCTCTCGTTGCCCTCAATCCCACAGTGTCCTGGCATCCAAACCAACTTCACTCTTTTACGTCGCGCCAACTGCTCTAGCCTATCACCGCATTCCTGAACCAAAACTGATCCCACCATGGGTGAGTCGAGCGCCTTAAGTGCTGCTTGACTGTCTGAGCATATGACAATCTCTCCCTCTGCCCCCTCTATGACTTCCTTCATCGTTATTGCCATTAGAATGGCATATACATCAGCCTGAAACACCGTTGAAAACCTCCCCAAAGGGAAGCTGGACCCGGTTTGTGTAACTCCAGCACCAGAGGATTGCAACTGTGTCATACATGAACCATCCGTATAGCAAACAATTGCCTCTCTGGAGAACTCCAGCCTGTTTCTCTCCCAGTCCTCTCTTTCGGGGATGGGGGAACACTGATTCTATCTCTAAATGGAGATTTCATGTCGGTATCTAAATATGATCATTTGTTAGCGGATAGCTCTTTTGAATTCTCTATGGTATATAATCAAAACCTTGATCTTTATGTAATTTGTATTTATAGATCACCAAACTCTGATATACAATCACTTCTAAATAGCCTGGTTAGTTTGCTAGAAAGTCTACCGATTAAAGGTAAAAAAATTCTATGCGGGGACTTTAATATTGACTATGCTACTATTTGTGCCATCCAAAAATATCTAATTTCTATATTCGACTCTTTCGGTCTTTCAATGCATGTATCCTCGCCAACTAGAATTTCAAAAAACTCTTGTTCTATCATCGATTACATGGCGTCTGATTTTTCTCCATCAGAGGTGCATTCACAGGTCTATAACTCAGGTCTTTCCGATCACGAGGCGGTAATTTCCAGGTTTAGTTTACCTATTGGGCCCTTACGAAGATCTCGCCATCGGGGCAGAATTTTCTCGGCCGCAAATTTCTCAGTATTTCATAATATTTGCTTTAACCGATTGGAATTTTGAATCTGATAATGTCAACACAAACTACAGAACTTTTTTAAATAAAACTTTAAGTGCTTTTAACAAGGCCTTCCCGCTTAAGAATATCAAACCTAAGTGGCATAAACCGTGGACCACGAAAGGAATACGAATTTCTGCTAAAAATATGATCTCGCTCTCATATATAAAAAAATTCACCGGCTCCCTTCTTATTCTCGACTATATCTCTAACTATAGGAGGATCTACACTACTCTTATTAAGTCAGCAAAAAAATTACACTACCGAAAACGTCTAACAAACTCAAATAACGTTTCAAAAGAAACCTGGTCCATCATCAATAACCTCAGAAACAAATCAAACCCTGTGACTCAGATCTTGCCAGGGGCTAATGATCTAAATGATTATTTTATTAATGTAAGCAAAAATGTTACCTCTAGTATCTCGCCAAGTTTGGACCCTCTTTCGTTTCTCCCTCCTTCAAAAAATTTAGCTGATAGCTTTTTCTTAAGTCCCGTTAACAACACTGAACTATTGAAGGTAATAAATAATATCAAAAGTAAATCTTCGTGTAGCACTGATGGCTATCAATTAGAATATTCCTGAACTTGCCACTCCCAGTCATAGAGGCCCTTACAACAACACAAAAGGTGTATTCCCTGATTGCCTTAAAACAGCTATAATTATTCCACTAACTCACTCTTGCAATTATCGCCCAATTGCACTACTACCAGTGCTATCAAAAATCATCGAAAGGCTACTGAAGAATCGTCTTATGCCATTTCTCCTGAAACATCAGATAATATCCCCGGAGCAGTTCGGATTTCTACCCAACAAGTGCACCAGCGACGCCATGTTCACATTGTTTAGAGGCGTCTACTTATCTCTCAATAACAACCACCCAACTGCCTCAGTTTTTTGTGACTATGCGAAAGCCTTTGATTGTGTTAGTCATGAAATTCTGATAAACAAACTAAATTTTTATGGAATTCGTGGTACTTCTTTAAATTGGTTCAAATCTTATCTTGGGAAAAGGCAACAACTTGTAAGGGCTAATGGTTCCGATTCTGATTGTAAGTTGATTACAAGTGGAGTCCCTCAAGGTTCAGTCTTGGGACCTATTCTTTTTTTGTTATACATTAATGATATCACGAACCTTAAAATTAATGGAAGAATTTCCCTTTTTGCTGACGACACAAGCATAACTTGGAGTGATTTTGATACAACGTCTTTACACTTTAGTATCTCCAAAGACTTGGTTATAATTAAGGCTTGGTCCGATTCCAATATGCTTTGTTTTAATGTCGATAAAACGGTGGCGTTATCTTATAAGGGAACTTTACAACCACTTCAGGTACATAACAGCAATATTGAATACGTAGAGTCGGTTATATTCCTGGGTTTAAATATAAATAACAACCTAAAATGGTCTAATCATATTGACACCTTAATTAAAAAACTTTCTACCGCCTGCTTCGCCATTCGATCAGTTTCAAAAGAACTAGACGTTCCTTCTGCCAGACTTACTTATTTCTCTTTATTTGAATCCCACCTCCGCTATGGCCTTCCCTTTTGGGGCTGCTGTACCACCGAGCAATTTCATAGTATTTTTATGCTTCAAAAGAGAGCCATTCGTTATTTGTTTGGTCTAAATAATAGAGCTCACTGCCAATACTATTTCAAAAAACATGAATTATTAACACTTCCTGCATTATTTATTTTGGAAACGGTATGTTTGCTGAGAAAACATATAAACATCCTCCCAGAAAGGCCACAACAACTATGGCGTTGTAAATAATTGATTTTTTTATTAATTCTGAGGAAGGAATGGGAAGATATATATCATGCCTAGAGTTTCTTTACAACAATCTGCCAGTACATTTAAAATCTATCCCTATGCTTGCACAATTTCGAAAAAACACCAAAGCATACCTCATTGAGAGATCATTTTACAGCGTTAATGATTTTTACAGCGAGTAAGTCTCTTTAAATTGTCACTAAATTCGCTTGTTTACTTAAATCTTTTGTGAGTCATGTCCTAACTCGTAGCATAGAATTTTGAAAATCATCATATAGAAAAAAGAACTGTCGAACATTCACTTAAAACTTAATTATTTTTGTTAGGTATTGGATTAAAAACAAAATTTAATTCTTCTTTTTGTATACTACATTCTACACTAGTTCATTATACCTTCTGTTTAACATCACAATTATTTGTATAACCATAATAACATAGAGTTTAAGGTCACATAGTTGCAATTTTGATTTCAATGTCATCGAAATTATTCACCTCGTACATGTGTGTTTGTTTACTTTTATAAGGTTATTAGGATTCATTAACTGTTTTGCGGCAATGTTATGTTATATTCTAACGTGTGTTTTACGATTTGGTAAATTGATAATTTACATTTTTAAAAAGCATTGACTTATCGAAATTCTTTTCGATTAATGTTTTGATATGTCTTATTTTAGGTATATTTTGCTTTGTCCATAAAATTGTAAAATTTTTCTGCGGCAATAAAGCATACTTTTGTTTGTTTGTTTGTTTGTTTGTTTGATTGAGATACTATAACCCGTATGCCATCTTAGTCTGCCTGAGAGTCGTGCTACTCTGTAGGTAGATAAAGGGATCTCTCTTTCCACAATGTGGGAGATCCTTGCATGACCCACAACCTCTCCTTTGGTATGCCAAGCTCCTACCAGCCTACCATTCGCAAGTGCGCTGCCATAGCCTCTTTCTTTATGAAAGTCGACAATGATGGCAGCCCTAGCAAGACATCCAATGCTGCTGACGGCGTCGTCCTCATTGCTCCAGTTATCGCTAGGCTAGCCAGTCTCTGGACCTTTGCAAGATTGGAACGAATGGTTTTCCTCTCCACCGAGGGCCACCATACTATTGAGCCGTATGATATCCTGAGTCTTAGGACTGCTTGGTACAGCTAGTGCATGACCCTAGGACTTAGCCTCCAGGTTGTGCCTACCGCTCTACGGAGCTGCCAGAAGGTCGCTATGGACTTCCTTATCTGCCTATCGACATGAGTCTCCTAAATTCCTTCTCCTTGTAAAGAGGATCATCTCAGTCTTCCGGGGATTAACCGTGAGACCTACCTCATTACACCATGCCTCCAATATATTACAGGTGGGCTACCTTAATCAACAACATCATAATATCAAGTTCACAATGGAAATTAAATCTAACGGAACGATTTCCTTTTTAGCTGTACGTGTTGCAAAGGAAAGAAAATGGCACATTAGGACAATCTGTGTATAGAAAACCAACGCATACTAATAGATACTTAAATGCAAATTCCCACCACCATCCGGCAAAAAAGGCATGTGTTATTACCTCACTAGTATTTAGAACTATTTCTGATCAAGATTCTCTAACATCGGAAACATCGAAACTGACCGAAGCTCTCAGAGAGAATGGCTGTTACACTGAAGATATTACTCATTCAATTAAAATATAAAGTAATCCAATTCCGCCTAAGGAGAATGATGAGGAGCCATCTTTAGGTAGTGTTGTTCGTCCCTACATACATGGCACTACAAACAAAATAGGACGATCATTTTAACGATTCAACCTTCGTACAATCTTCAAAACACATAAGAAGATTGGACAATGGTTGCGATCCCCCGAAAGAGATTATATCTCTCTATCAAATAGGAGTATATAAAATCCCTTGCTCCTAGAGAGATGTGTATGTGGGAGAAACAGGACGCTCAATATCAACTGGACTTAAGGAACATGAAATATGTATGAAAAAGAAACAAATTGTTCAAACTGCTTTATAGCATTGGCCATATTATAAATGTAATGGAAACCAAGGTTGCAGCATAGGTTCCAGGATTTTATAAACGAAAATATTAGACTTTATCCAGAGCGCCGAACTCCTTCAAAACAAATATTTGCAAGGCTGGCAAAGAAATTTGAAGAAAATGGTAATGTGTGAAATGTTAAGAAGGTATGTCGGAATTATGGTGTTTTAAATAAAGATAATAATATTAGGATTTTTTGAAGCACATCCAGTTTTTGCTATTACCACAGTCGATCAAGAGACAGGTTGTTCTCGCGGTTCAATCCACTCAGTTTTGAGGGAATATAAATAATGCATTTCAATTTCGTCAAACCCAACAACTAAGTGAAAAACAATGCCAAAAGATGATGCAGTTTTGTTTGGAATTATTAAATAAATGTAGTGGGAGTAATAACTTTTAAAAAAATTTTAATTGACTTATAAAAGATCGTTCACTACACGAAAGGATTGTAATAGACAAAATACGCGATCTTGCTCTATAAATAATCGCAGACAGATACACACACACAAGGGTACCAGTCAGTTCATGTTTGGTGTGGTGTTATAGATACATATATTTGGGTCTGATATTTACAGACCAAAAGTTAATCGGAAATTATTATTTTCATCTCTTAGAGCACCCTATAACGCAATCTATAGAAGATCTACTCGAAAACATATCAGGGCAAATAATATAACAGAACAATGTGCTGGTCAAAAATTATATTAGCATGTAATACCCCAGGGGTTTCACAGGAAATGGTGGAACTATTGCTTGGCCACCCATTAGCCCTAACTTAACATAAAAGGATTTTTTCTCCACGTGATAACGTCGTGAAACTTCGGCAAAGAATTTCTCAGCGGCAATCAATCAGTTAAGAGACAATCCGGAAATGTTATTCAATGCCAAAAACTTATATTAGCATGTAATACCCCAGGGGTTTCACAGGAAATGGTGGAACTATTGCTTGGCCACCCATTAGCCCTAACTTAACATAAAAGGATTTTTTCTCCACGTGATAACGTCGTGAAACTTCGGCAAAGAATTTCTCAGCGGCAATCAATCAGTTAAGAGACAATCCGGAAATGTTATTCAATGCCAAAAACCGTACAATTAGAGAAAATGAAGAATGTGTTCAGCAAAATGCTGGTCAATACAGCAATATTTAGATCGTAATACCTTAATATGTCTTATTTTTAGGTATATTTTGCTTTGTCCATAAAATTGTAAAATTTTTCTGCGGCAATAAAGCATACTTTTGTTTTGTTTGTTTGTTTTGTTTTTATTGTTACAAATATGCGAGTATTCTTGTTATACGTTAAGTTGTTGCAGGCAGTCATAGCACACTGCAATAAAATAAAAATTTCATATTTTTGCCAATATGTCAAAAACTATTGGATTAAAATATAAAGGGTGTTATATCACTGTGATCGGAATAACGTATTTTATTAAATACATATAGAATAAAGAGGGTGTTTTTTTATGTAAGATAGGTGTATATGACAGATAAGTGTTAGTGTTTTGTTTTACATGTAACTTAGAAAAAAATTAGCTACAAATTCTACATTTTGTTTTTTTTTACTTATTTATTATTTATTTATCTTGATATCTTTAAAAACAAAAAAGTTATAGCTAATCAAAATGTTATCAAGATAAATTGAATGCAAAATATTTTAATTAATTAAGTAGACTATACGGATATATTGCTTTATTATATTATCGGTTTGTGCTCTACACATAAAGTGTTGTGGTGAAAAGCTTTTATAAAAGTGCTGGAACTATTATATATCACCAACCTGGCTAGAATTTACAACTACATAAAATAAATATAGGAATTTATATACAAACCTGTAAAAAATAGGTTATAGTTTTATCGAGTCTATAAAAACTATAAAATTAATTTTGGGTAGTATACTATGTTGTTTTAGATACAGGAAGGCTTACTCAGGTTTGCAAAGAAGAATTCTAAAAGTTTCGGGCTTAATGACATTTTTATTTCAGTTTGATTTTTATTTCTATTAATCAGCTCTCAGAATGTGTTTTGTGGGTCTTACATTTTTTAATGGATGCGCCAACATAGTATCAAATTTCAAAAAGGTGCTTGAAAACTGTTACAATTTTCATGTTTTGTCCACCTTTCTCGGTGGCTATGCCGAGATAATATCAGGTTGCAAAGTATCCTTGGAGACCGTTAGGGTCCTAGGTTCTCTCCACCTTTCTCGGTGGATGGGCCCAGATAGTATCAGGTTTCAAAAAGGTCCTTGAAGGCCGTCATTTGGGTCTTTAAACAGATGTAGTTTTCTACCCAAAAGAAATAATTCTTTTTTTAATTTGTCCACTTCAAATTGGACTTACTATATTTTTATATTTTAACATCCGGAGCATCATTTCATTAGGTATATTCATAATTTGTAATTTATGATCACTTAATAGGCTGATTTTAAAATTTATTTTAATATTTCATTTTGAATTTGTTATGATACGATCCTTTGTGCTCGTTACGCTTGTTGGTATTTCATTAATGCACAATTTAAAATTATTTGAAGAATAAATATCCATAAGTTTTTCATAATTATTTGATTGAAATAATATATTATTTCAATTTACAAAGATAATTTAAGGTAATTATAACAACCTTTACAAACTTTACAAATGTACAAATGTCCTTAAACAAGCAGATTTTTATTTTCAGTCTCTCTTCAGGTACTTCTTAAGATCTTTCTACATCTTTGTAGGTCTATTTCCTAAGATGGTCTCAGGAATAGTATTGTATGATTGTATGCTTCGATATATGGGGGAGTCTTGACCTTTTTTGTTTCGTGTTAATTTATTCCTTATTCTTTCTCTTGATCTGACGTTATGCTCATGCTTTTAAGACTTTTATTTTGTATATTGTATATAAGTTTTGTCTGTTCTTGAGTTTTTACTTTCTTTATTCTTAAATAGGGGTGCTACATGTATAAATATTCAGTAGGGGTGTAATAGTCCAAAAGATATACTGATCTTAGTGCCTTGTTTTGTAGGCTTTGTAGTTTGTTTAATAGGTACTGATTTGTGTTTCCCCAACATGGAATAAGATATCGCAAATGAGGATCTATGAAGCTGTTGTAAATTAAATGTCTAATTTTGTTATTTAATTGGTGTGCACATCTTCTAACCGCCCCAATCATAGGTGTCACTTTATTAATGATATTGTTTGGATGTGCGTTCCAAGTTAGTTTATTTTGTATTATCAGCCCCCAAGTATTTGTATTCACTAACTTCTTTTAACACATTATTATTAAGTTTAATAATAGGTTTACAGGGATTTTTAGTTTTTTGGTTAATTACTATATACACTGTCTTGGCCGTATTTACACTCAATTTATTACAGCACAGCCACTCAAAGTAATTTTTTAAGTCATTACTTATTATTGTTTCTAGTTCTTGATTAGAGTCCGCAGAACATACAAGTACTGTATCATCGGCAAACATAAAGTACTTTGATTTTAGGCCGACATATTTTAGGTTTTGTACATACAACAGATACCGAAGTGGGCCCAGCACTGACCCTTACTTTTTCCAATACTTTAGAAAAAGTGCTAAGTATAGATATGGGTCTATAGTTGTTCATGTTGTCTTGAGATCCTTTTTTATGTATTGGGATGACCTTGGCTGTCTTAAGCTCCTCGGGATAGATTCCGTTTTCCAATATCCCATTTGTAATTTCAACAATTTTCTCACTAATAACCTTGAGCAGTGATACTAAGTCCTTCTTCGATATATCATCAAATCCTGGTGTAGAGTTATTTTTCAATTCAGTTATTATGTTTGTTATTTCGATACAATTCACTGGATTTAGAAATATGGTTTCATGTACTTCTTCCTCAGGGAACTTTGTTTGTATATTAGATTGTATATGTGACGCCAATGCCTTTCCTATGTTTGTGAAGTGATTATTAAATTCTATTGCTATCTCTTTGTCTTCAGGAAGTAAGTGTCCATTTTGGCTTTGTATTCTGTTTATCTTAGTGCTTTTTTTCTTATTTCTGTTACACAATTTATTAATAACTGACCATGTTTTTTTAGAATCCCCTTGTGCTTCTGGAAGTAGTTTTTCTGCATACTGTTTTTGCAGTTTTTTTCTTAAGTTGTTTACCATATTTTTCATGTGTTTAAACTCCCTCTTGGTAATGTCATTTTGTATTTTTTTCCATCGTACATAAAGTTTGTCTCTGTCCTTTATTTTATTTATGTATTCCTGTGTTACACAGTAATTATTTTCTTTTATTTTTATTGTACGTTCTGTTGTGCTGTTCTTTTTTGTCTCATTTATAACCTCAGCTAATTTTTGAAAAGTTGTTATTTCTACATTTGTTATTATCCCTTCCATTTTGGATATCCACTGTTCTACATTTATTCTTGTGATCTTTTCTTTTTCTTTCCTGACTATTTGTTTTTTTACTTCTGTTAATATAATTTTATGATCTGAGATAAAAAGATCATCCATATCTATCTTACAATTCAGGTTTTTATTTGTTACAATGTGATCTAGAATCGATGCTGTAGTTCTGGTTACTCGTGCAGCTCTTTCTGGTGTAATATCATTTTCAAATTTAAATCCATTTAAAATGATCATATTTTTGTAGTCCTTGACTGCTTGAGAGTTCTTCAACAGGTCTAAGTTAAAGTCACCAATCATGATGCATTCATTTTTTTGTTCCTCGAGAAGCCTGTCAATTTGTGTTATAAACATATCACTTTTGTTTTGTAGGGGTCGATATACTGCATGGACTGACAGTTTATATTTAGTTAGATAGATAGATATCATATTGCAGCCTGCTAAATTTAGCTGCGATGTATCATTTTATAAAAAATCTATTCCCTCTTTTACATATATTGCTGTTCCTCCATCACGAGTAATTCTGCAGTTATGTAGTGCCACATATTTTGGCAGTCCGAAGAGGTGTTCTTCATTTGGATAAATCCAGGTTTCAGTCAGTACGAGTAAATGAATGTTTTTTTGTGCTTTAGCTATAATATCCTTCAGATCATTAACTTTATTTCTTCTAATATTTATATACAATATGTTCAAGTGTTCATAGGTAGCCATTTCTATGTACAAGTTTTATTCTTAATTTTATATTACAAGGTAAGTATTAGTGTCTCAATAAGTCAGATTCAATTCGTATCCTTATAGGAGGATCATTTTGCCATTCGAGACAAAAGCAGATTTAAGATGATTTATTTTTTAAATTCTCTGACCTTTTTGAAAAGAACTTGGTTCAGTTGAGTAAGATCATCATTAAAATAGATATTTCTATCTTCTCCTGTCAAACCACATTCCTTTACCTTAATTCCTTTAAGGTGCCTCACTTTTTTTAAGATTGCTTGTTTAATGTCCCTATTTTTGCATTTAACAACCAAAGGAGAGTCATCATTCTTTGTTAACTGGTACACTTCACTAATGTCATCTTTGTTTCCTTGTAATTTCATTGTTTTTATTACCTTTTCAATAACATAACGTGGTTCCTGTTCCTGCTTCGAAATACGAACTACTACAAGGTTATTTTTTTTCTCTTTTTGTTCATTCATGTTAATTTTTTCTTCTAGTGCTCCAACTTTCTGCTTTAAGGTATTATTTTCCTCCCTCAATTGTTTTATTTCTGCCAACAAAACCTCCATTGTTGTCTTTTGATCTTCAAAACTATCCGATAGGAACTGCACTGATTTTTGTATTTTTTTTGACATCTTCTTGTATTTGTTGTTTGAAGGATGTTAAATGTTCACTGAACAATTCTCTTATTATGTTTTTAATTTTTTTTTCATCCATATTTACTCCCAGTAGCGACCCCTCGATCCTAACCTCACTCTCCTCATGAGCTTTGCAACAATATACTTTGTTTTCACTATTTACCACTTTGGCCTGTACCACACAACTTGGGTGATAACTTGACTTACCCTTTTCACAGTTCAGTGAAAACTTTACATATTGTTTGCAGTATTTGCAGAATTTTTTCTTTTCCCCGAAATTTTGCTGGTTAGCTTCTGACATAGACCCAGGTAGCAGAGCCCACTATGGTTAGGGCCTTGATATCAAAGACCAAAGTAGTTCGCGCCTAGGTAGCAATGGCCAAAGTTAGTTCCGGTAGTTGACGCCAGAGTAGTGAAAGGAAGAATGGGCGTGGACTGTTTTTTTTAATAATTTAGTAATCAAACCGGTTATGAATAAATATTCTGACACCTCCACCTCTTCTTTCTCTAGATGCAAATATTGAGTTAAAATTTTGAAAATTATATTTTTCTTCGTCCTTTTGAATCCATGTTTTTACTGCAATAATTATATCTAGTTGTTCCTCTTTTAAAAGAATTTCAATTTCGTCCATTTTATTTTTTATTGACTAACAATTTATATAAAGAATTTTTAAGTTATTGGTATTTACTAAAGTCATGTCATAAATAATTTATTTTTTCTCTTCTGAATTGTTCAAACAAACTTGTTTATTTGAACAATTCTTTAATTTGAGTCCATAACCGCAACATTTAAAACAAAATTAAATGCCAAATGTTTCTTGAAATTTACATTTTTCCCAGCCAAGAAAAATGTCTTAATTTACCAATTTCCGGAAGGTATTACCAATGGTTTCTAAATACATAATGTACTTTTTGAAAATTTTTGATTGTGTTGTATGTATGTGTGTATATGTTATATGCAATTTATCATCTTTATTTAAAATTCCTGAAGTGAAGTACTTCCAAACATTTATTTTCTTGTTATATCTGTTATTACTAATTTTGAATTCTTTATTTTTGAAAGTTATACTGTATAATTTTTATTTAACTGCTTTTCAATTAATTTTGAACAGATTCTTTTGAATTTGGTTTCATTATAATTCCACCATTTTTGTCATTCATTCATTTGATTTACTTTGGCTTTCGCTATATTAGGAATCACTTTTTGTTTGTTCACTGGTTTGCATTTTTTTGGGTTCCTGGAATATTTTGTTTTGGAACTTTTAATTTTTTTTACTGCATGCGAATATAATTTTTCCACAAATACTTGTAGATTTTCACATGGTTCGTCTTTATTATTTAATAATAACTTGAATTTCTCTTCTAATTCCGTTAACTTTTGTATTAATTTATCATTTTCAAATGTTTCTAATTTAGCAATCAGTTTGTCAAATTTAGAATTAGGATTGTTAATACATTTTTTAATAAAGTATTTTCTTTTTCAAGTTTATTTCGAATTAACTGTTTTCATATTTCTTTTGAATTCCATCTACGTATTTTCTTAAAACCCCGTTTTCTTCTTTTAGTTTAATATCGGGAGAGAGCATTCCTCCCTCCTCCCCTATATTCAGTATTTGATGCCGTTAGGTAGATCTACCTCGGGTTAGTACCAGGTTTGATACATTTTATCTTTTTTTCAAAAAAGAACGGTTTTTTTTTCTTAACGAGGATGTGTTTTTTAAGATCAATGAACTAATCATGTTTCTGTCGGTGTCTCACACAAGTAGCTTAGTATATTTGTATAGGTGTTTTCGACAGAACATTTTCGAAAATATTTTAATGAGTTCTGTCTAACTGAAAAATGTGTAGTATTGTGGCGTCTAGAAACAGAAAAAAAACATTATTGTATTATAGAAGTTTTAAAACCTCCAAAAGTAGTTAATTTTCGGATTCCCTGACGCGATCTTTCACTGATTGCCCTTTATGGTTTTCTGATCATCTTAAGTCACTACCAATATATTTAAATATTATATAAAAATCTCTAGGAAAGCGGATTATTAGAAGAAACCAATTTCGTTATTTTTATTGGACATTTTCACTCCCAATGTCGTACGAGACGAATATTTTAAATTGACCTCTTGGCTGTAGAAAAATCGTACAGGAAGGCATACAAATGAATAAAAGGGAAAATAAATCAAGCAGAGTATACGGCTATCTTGCTTTATTATATTATTCGTTTATGCTAGAACAACGACATTTTCGGAAGGTAAATTAGAGTATGGATTATCTTTATGTCTTTTATTTGCTTGAACTAAAAACTATTGTTTACACCAATATGTAAATGTTACAATAATTAAAGATGCACATTTTTCTTATTATATAAAATAATAATATACAGATATTATAAGCTCTACAAGTAAAAAGGTGTGGTGAAAAGCTTTTATAAAAGCACTGAAACTATTGTATCACATATTTTTTTTTAAATATCAACCAGGCTATAACTTAACAACTACATACAATAAATATAGGAATTTATATACAAACCTGTAAAAAATAGGCTATTATTATTTTTATCGAGTATACAAAATTATAAAATTAATTTTGAGTAGTATACAATGTTTTTTGAGATATAGGAAGAGTTACTTCACTCAGGTTTGCAAAAAAAGGCATTCCAAAAGTTTCTGGTTTAATTACATTTTTATTTCAGTTCGATATTCAATTCTAGTAGTCAATTGTTGGAGAGTCCTAGAGTAATTTTGAGATTTCAGTTTTCGTATAGTAACATTCATTCTTTGTATTTGTAATTTTCCCGTAAGATAACATCAAAATTATAAAACAATAATATAATGATGAAAATAAAAGAAAACAATTCGCTAAAATTAGTTATTTGTTCCACTAGGCAAAAATCCGCAAGATTTAATGCCGCGGCTGACGAGGCTAGGAAACCATCCAAGGCATTAAATCTGCTTTTCGGCCGTGTGTAACATAATTTTTTCTCCGAATGAAACTAAGAGTTTCTGTTTTTTAGTTTACATTGTTACCTGAATGTTATATATCAAGGGAAATTACGACTGGATGAATTTTGCGACAAAAATCATGTTTTATATTTTTTAATTGCTCATGTCACTGTCTATTCAAATGTTGTGTGATGTAGCGTTTAGTGGTTACATTATATTTCAAACAGCTTTTTAGATATTGTACTTACCCGGAAAAAGTATAAAAAAATGAAAAGCGTTCATATACAAACATGTTCATACTACGAATTACAAAAAAAAATTAAAAAAATTTAAGATACCTAAAGCTAGCTTTTATTTTGAGGTACTTGTCATGTTTAAAATTTTACAAAGAAAATGTTATAAGAAACAGAGACAGAGAATATTCCTTAACATATACCTACATATGATGAAACACCCAACATAGGCTTCAAATACTCTTCAGGTTCTTTATCACTGGAGTGGCTTTTTGAGAAGGAACAAACAGGGTACAGGACTGACCCTCATATTTTTTAGAAGGAGCAAACAGGGTACAGGCTGACCCTTATCTTTGCTCATTAAAAACGCTCAAAATGAAGAGGTCTACACTAATTTTTTTCGACGTAGACAAGTTATTGGCTAAATTAGATAACACAACATTTGGTCTACGAATCACTAACATTTAATTAATGGTAGCGTAATTTACAAAATCTAAAGTCAATGAAGATGTTTTAACAAAAATAAGGTATTAATATAAATTTACTATGATCTGATTACTTGCAGCTGAACAAAAACTACGAGGAACGGGTTATTTCATTCACCTGTGTTTTGGTGGGTTTTATGGTCCTTTACTTCAGACAGAAAATTCATAAACAATACAACATTAAATGGGTCTAAAGCAGGGGTTCTCAAACATTTTTCTCACGTACCACACCATTCATGTGTATCATGAATCAGTCGCGTACCTCTAAATATAGTATAATATATTATTTTAAGGATGAGTGAAAAGAAATCGTATATCTTGCGTACCACAATTTGAGAACTCAAACACATAAATTAATCACATCAGTTTCCCTATGTTGCCAAATCCGCAATTTAGGTCTAATTATGCTCTAAAATGAATTTAACCAGTTTATCTGATCAGTGCGTCGCGGACTCGCAACTTTAAGCGCTAATTACACGGAATGGATCCCAGATAGATATATAGAATAGAATACAACACAAATTTGGGATCCATTTAGGGGTAGTTAATTTTGGATTGGATGGATCGTCAGAGTATAGTCTGTCTTTGGTCTAGATACAAAAACAAATTTTTAAGCATTAACCCGAAAATGTTCGAAATTTTAGGGTGCCTATTTTTATGAACCTGAGGACATAACATAAATTTAAAATAAATAAATATACCAATATACAAAATTTACATTTTTTATCCTAAAAACAGGGCCAAAATGAATCAGCACTATCGATTGTGTGCTCAGTTTTAGTCCAACGGTTTCCAATGAACTATGGCTCTTTGATCATCGGGAGCTAATCCAAACGGTTTGGTTCCATCACTTGCAACGTATTGGTTAACTTGGTAGTCCAGCATGCTCTGGTATTTGTAAACGTCAGTGCCTAGTTGCTAGAATAGAAACGACATAGAATTATATCATATGTGTGTTATCGTTCGCTGTCAAAAAATTACCCGCTAATAACTACAACTAAAGGTGTATTAAAAGTCTGCAGGAACTTAATTTTTCGTGTTGTGAATAAGGACTTGCCAATTAAAAAAAATTAGCAAGGCGATAGAAAAAAATGAAAAATCATTTGATGCTTATGTTCTGTAAATACCACAACTGTTTTAAAATTAACCGAAAAATCCATAGAATTTAGGACGCTCAAAAACCTATCGAAAAACCAGGTGAATGCTCTCGATGAATCTATTCTGTTTTTTTTAACTATGAGCAGACCACGAAAACCGAGGGCTTAAGTACTAGGTACCGTAGTTGCTTTAAGTGAAGAGAGGGAAAGTTTATTGATAAGGGATTTAAAGACCTGCAGATTAAAAGAAGAGGGAAAGATCTTTGCAGGTAAAAGGTTCCACATTCTCGTAAGAAAGAAGCAAAAAAAGGAGGTCTTTGGTCTGGACGGTAAAGAAATATATATGGGTGGATGCTTGTGTATTCCTAGCAGGAATGACTTAGAAAGGTACAGGCATAATGGATAATATTTTACCCGAAGAGGTGGTAGTATCTGTAAAACAAAGTCAGACCCTTCACAAATTGATGATGCTCCAGTGATGCAAGCTTTCTTTTGATGTTTGGATCATCAGTCAAGCGAAAAGCTCTTCTTTGGACAGATTGAAAGATGTCAAGGATTTAAGGAGAGGCTGCTCCCTATATATGTGACTAATAATCAAGGAGCTGAAATGTAAGGGGTATACAAGTTGTGACAGAAGAAAAGTATTTTCGATCTCTGAAAAGCAAACCTGGAAATGCAAACTAGGCTAAAGGAATCTTTAGCTTCAAACATTTGATTATTCATTTAAATGATGTGGGTATTCGGAAATAATTTGTGAGATAGGAAACAAAATTGTGTCTTAGTGGCGTTAAGCTAGACAAGGTTCGTCACTTTCTATTCTACGACTTTAATGAATGAATTCCTCGGCTAGGTCTTAATAGTGTTTAAACATTGTTAACAATTAGTACTAGTTTAATTATTGTTAATGCTCTTGTTGTATTGTATACTTCCAATTATTTATATTTTTTTTCTTAGGCTTAAGATGAAAAACAGAGATCTTTTTTAGGGAGGCTCATCTGATCTTCGGCCATTTTCCACAAGTTGTGATATGTTTTTTTTTTGTAAATACGTGTGTACTAATAAAATTATGAAAAATAAAGACCTTCTAACTAACTAACTAACTAAATTTCAGTCATGGAAACCGGAAATTGTATATTGGAGTGTAGTCTTATCGTCAGCATAGTTTTAAATGGGAATATTGGTGGAAGAAAGCAGAGCATTGGTGTACCGGAGGAAAAGGGTAGATACAAACACGGAGCTCTTCGTGAACGCTTGCGTTGATTTTGTGATAGTCAGATGAATGGCCATCAACCACTACAGAAATAACTTCTGTTGAAAAGGAAACTGGTAATCCAAGTACAAAGTTATGGAGGAAGAACATAGGCAGGAAGTTTGTAGAGAAGTGTGTCTGTCATGCCAGACTTGATCAAATGCTTTGGATATGTCGGGGGCAATAATTTGGGTTTCTCCGTGGAATTCGATAGACTTGCCTGTGGATAACAAAGGTAAGTAGATCTGCTGTCTACCTAATTGGGAGTAGGGATATAGTTAAAGGGAATACTTTTGAATAATTTTTCGGGAACAGGTTGTACATGAGCAGATTTTTAGTTCTGTGGCACTATTTTATCTCCTTTTGTCTTCCTTCGGACTTTTTAAAAGCAAAAGCCTCTCTTAAAGAGGTTGAAATACGTTAAAGCAGATCACATTTCAGGTCAATTCTGAATAATAAACACATGTAATGAATGAACGAAATATTATTTAACAAAATAGATTATAGTCCGACATTGTTTTACTAACGTATAAAAACAGGCTATTTTTCTAATTTTGAATCTGAATTTTGGAAAGTACGTGTATAGCAGAAACTTACTACCAATGATAAAATCCATTATTTTTAACGGACTTAAAAAAAGGAAGTTCTGTCTTTGATATATATGTGTGTATATTCGCGATTTCCTCTGCGGGGGCTTGCGCAGTAATAAAAAAGTGCGGAAAAGCGAGAACATCTGCTTTAATTGCTTTTATGGAAAGTCCTTAACGGTAACAAATTATGAGGTTGTGTAGATGAGATGTTAAAAGAAAGTTTTCGTACTATCTCCTTTCAAATTAAAAAATATTCCATTAAGAACATCGAAATAGTGCAAAATAAAAAAAAATCGTAAGCATCTAATTTTAAAAACGGAAAAAATAAATACCGACTTCTAAAGAGTACTATCAAACTACAACAGTACTATGTAGATATTTTTTAAGGTATTAGACCATATTTCTTAAAAAACCTGACACCGACCTCATAAGTAAAATTTTTATGGACATTTAAGACATTATTTTTTATATTTCAGTGCATTTCTGTGCATTGTTTTGTAAATATACAAATAATAAAATTTAGACTTTTCAAGAGTAGGTACCCTTTTCAATTTAAAATAATAATTACTGTCTACTTACTTGTGTTAAAGGACTAGTATTCGTGGTAAAAATACCCGCAAAACCTCGGTTTCGTGCCAGCTTTAGAACTTCATTTTCCATAAACTCAAATACAGCTACGTTCTCTCGTGGGGTTAAGGACGAGTGTGTTGCCATCATGAACGAGTGCAATATCTTTCCTTTGCCTGGTGGTAGTTGATTATCCCTGAAAAATACAAAGGGCAATCTACAATTTGAAGTAAATATATAACTTTGTCCTGAAATGTACATAGAATAAACATAAATGCGCTAGATTTTCGAAAAAATAGTAAAAAAGAGTTGCTCTTCTCCTCGATTTTTTTCGTATAATGTATAATAACAATTTAAAATCACATGTTATCTATTGGACTCCTTATGTCAATGATGTTTTCTGTATATGAGATAGTACAGAAAGGAAACTATCCCAATTTTTAGATTTTCTAAATACAATTAATCCAAAAATTCAGTTTACAATGGAATTAGAAGATAACAACGAAATCAACTTTTTAGCTATAACTATAAAAAGAATCAATAAACAACTTAAATTTAACATATACAGAAAACCAACAACAACAGACACAGTTATTCATAACCATTCTAAACAGTCTTGGAGAATAAAAATGTCACCTTTTCATAGTTTCGTACATAGGCTGTTAACCTTTCCCTTAAGTAAAGAAGACTATAATAACGAGTTAAATGTACTAAAACAAATTGCAAGAAATAACGGTTATAATGAATCTCTAATAGATAACATGATAAACAATAAAAAACGCAAAATTCTTAGAAGACAGTTTTATAGTGTCACGCCTCAATTAACCAAAAATTTTAGGTTTTTAAATTATATTCCCAATTATAGTGACAAAATATCAAATAAGCTTAATAGATTAGGTTGCAATACAATTTCTGTATATAAACTAAATTTAGGTAGTGTTTTAATAAATAATAAGGAACAAATTTGTCAGTCTAATAAATCAGGTGTGTACAAAGTTAAATGTAAGGACTGTGAAGCTGTCTATATTGGGCAAACGGGTAGAAATATCCAAACAAGAGTAAAAGAACACCGTAACTCTATTTTATATAAGGTTAAAAATTCAGGATTATCTGCTCATTGCATAGAAAACAACCATTTTATTGACACCGATAATGTAATGTTATTACATCAAGAAAATAAAGGTAAACTTTTGGATCTTTTAGAACAACTTGAAATTAAAAAATCTTTATCAAGGAATTCACTCACAACGAATGACCAACAAAATTTCCAAATTACCCCAATAATAGACAGCCTTCTAAGTACCTATAATATAAATGTAAAAAATCTCATTTTAAATAGATAGGCAATAAAACTAAATTGCATTATGCACACCATTAGATATAGCTCATTTTTAGTTTAGTATTCACTGAAGCATCTCTTGAGAAAGGCCTAAAAAGCAGAAACATATGTAGAGTAACTCTCTAATAAATGAAACATTAAAAAGCCAAAGTTTTTTAAATAAACCACTATTTAATAATGTTTCACAAGGAACCAACCGCAAATTCGATTGATTGTATTACAATTAATATAATTTAATTTTTACAAAGTTTTATTCCATAGTTAAACAATTAATAATAATTATTTATATTAAAAAGTATTAAATGAAATTCTTTTACATTTAATAAACGTTTGTAACTAACTTTCCGTTCGAGTGTAATAGTTTTTTTTATATATATTTGATTGTAAAAATAAATTTCAAAACACAAAAAAAATAAATTTCACAATTTTTGTTTTTGTTTCTCATTAAAAATGTTAGTTTCTAATCATTTTTATTAAAGCATAGTATGCACTTCTGGTCCAGGCAAATGCAGAAGTTTTAATGCTTTTCAAGCAACAGACGATTTAATTTTTAAATTGAATGCAGTTTTCAACACTCTATTAAATTATACAAAGACTTAAAATTGGGTATGCTTATTAGGTACCACTAGAACATGTTTTAAGCCAATCTGTCTTTATTGTTTTGTAGATTATTTTGGTGGACACCTGAAGCCAACGCAGACTTATTGGAAATTTGAATACCAAGAAACTGTTTTTGTTTTGCTCTTATCGGATCAACAGAAGCCACCATACTTATGTTTTTGTTAAAAAAATGCTACTAACGCTGTTTTCCTTTCTATAAAACCAGATTTTACTTTTTAGTGCGAAAGCCTTCTTCGGTGAAGGATCTGAAAATAAACATGCTCCAAATAACTGTATGATAAATATATCAAGAAGAGCTTCTGTTTAATAACATTTGACTATCCTATCAAATAAAACTAAATAGAATAGCATTATGTTACCTTACAGGTCCTTCAATGCTCTCCAAAAATTCAAATATCACAGTCAATTTTGATTTGATTTCCACTTCAGGTTCATCACGAGCATCGAAATTCAGAGCAACTCCGCAAATTTTTCCTGTTTCATTTCTAGCGACGAAACTGAGATTTTTCTCAACAAGCGGCTCCCAAAGTGCTTCCATCAATTCGTCGTAGTCCGCTACTGATATCTCGGATATTATCCATTGCTCCAAATCGGCTTTTTGATAAAAACTTGTAGTAATCATACTGAAAAATAAAAAAATAGATTCCAGAAACTAAAAAATGAATCATATAAACTCAAATTATGTATTTAAGAACAGACAGATCAACTGCTTGCAGAACTTGCAATATCGGTTCAGTATCTAGCTGCATAAAATTAGAGGAAGCTGAAAGTTATATGGTAGTCGTTTTAAATATAAAACATCGTTCGGTTTATACCTCATGGTCGTTGCAACAAGTGATAATCCCAATTTCGATACGTAAACAAATACAGGGTGTTCCTCCTATAAGACATAGTACTTTATCCAAGATGTTTGACGTGTAAAAAAGTTCACATATATTTAAAACTATATAAGTAAGACACTTATACGAAATTTGGCAAAACTGCACACTTGTTAAAAAATGGAATACTTCAAATTAGAAGATTTTTAAAAATTGTTTAAGTGCCTTAAAAAACTTTCAAAACTCGAAACTCGCCAACACTGCACCTTTTATCCTCTTAAAAAAATGAATGCTTGAAATGGGATAATACATGAACTAGAAAATTAATCGGCGCAAGCAGATATTTAAAAACGATTTAAATGCCGTAAGACTTAACTATCAAAACTCGAAATTTGGCAACACTGCACCTTTTCTTCTGTTTAAGAAAAATTGAATACCTTCCTGAAATGGATTAATACATACACAAAATCGTTTAAGTATCTTAAGAAGAATATCAAACACTGCACCTTTTCTTCTGTTTCAAAAACTGAATAACCGAAATTGGATAATAAACACACCGGAAAATTTTTCGATTCAAGCAGCTATTTAAAAATCGTTTAAATGCCATAAAAAACTATCAAAACTCAAAACTTGGCAACGCTGCACCTTTTCTTCTGTTATAAAAAATTTAATACTTGAAATCTTATAATACCCTAGAAAATTCTTGGACACAAGCAGATATTTAAAAATCATTTAAGTGTCTTAGTTACTTCACTTTATATATATGTAAAATCCTGTAAATAAATGCATTTAGAAAATCTACTAAAATTCTTTAAATATACAGGGCGTCCCATTTGAAATAAAAAAGTTGATCTGACCTGGTCGGAGTAAAAAAAAACATCCTTTATACATGAAATTAATATACTCTTGTATGTAACTTTTTATTGTACGTTATTTGAGGTGAAATAGGTAGCACTCATCTTACTTGGAACACCTTGTACAAATATTCATCTGAATATCTGTTAATACGTATTTATTTATATATAAAATGTTTAAGTTTTATACCCAGAACATACATATGTAAATAGGCTGCTCCAATAACCTTCACAATTTCATAAAAACTGTTTCTTCTATCCCCGTTACAAGATTATTTTGAAATTCTGAAATTCTAAGGAAATTGTGTCTTGGAGTGGACGTACTATTATTCATAAAATCGCTGAACAAAGGATAATGCATATTATAAATTTCATAATGGTTAAGGATGCTTGTTCCGACATGAATTTCTTGAATAGATAGTAAAATGATTTTTGCAAAAACTGGTATCTTAGATGTACTGATATATGATTTTAAAATAAACATTCAAAATGATGAAGAAAAGATATTGTAAAAGCATCTAGTAACGATTTCAGCTAGTGATCGAAAATACTGAGTAAATAAAGAGAGCTGAGAAAATGTAAGCTCTTTATATCAAAGCTCTTCATCTGCTTTGAGACTAACTGGACACTGGCTAGTAAACTACCATCTGAATAAAGGTATTTTTTCAATCGTTCACTTATTTCTAAATAACTATTTTTTTACATGTTTAACATAACTTTAGAAATCAATTGAAACACTTGATATAGTATTACAAGGATTCTTACTCTAAGACTGGTAATTTCTGTTCTGGTTTTAGAAGTTCCGATGTAAAGCTTGGTGGCTGTTTTGTAATTTTCGTATCTTCCGTCATCCTCTGAAGCACCTCTCCGAAGTCTATTGCTGATATAAAATCTCCTATATCTGAAATAAAAACGTTTGTTAAGCAGTCAGTTTTTGTAATTTAACTTTATTTAAGGTAGTTGAATAATATCTTCACTTACTTATATGATATCCCTTTTCCGTCAGCCTCGAAATAGTAAAAATGGAGTTAAGCGAGTTTCCACCGATTTCATAAAAATTGGCATTAACTGAAATAGCATTTCTTGCGGATCTTCCCAGGATGGCGGCTACGGTTTCGAACAGGTCTTTAGCCGCTTTTTGTTGGTGAGCTGGTATTCCTTCGTAGCTGATTTCTATTTCAGGTACAGAGTCGTCTTAAAAAAAACACCTTTAATTAACAGGACTAAACTCTTTTAACAAGACAAAACCTGAATTTCATACAAATTTTCCAATATTCTCGAAGACGCCTCTTATGTATTAGTTAGAGGTACCTAAGATATATTATAGCTAGGCAATAGATAACTCATTTAAATGAGACACCTTGAACCGGTCACTAAATATTAGAAGAGATCTTTTAGCTAAAAGAGTAATATTGAATTTGGCTGTTAATCTTTGGGGTTGCAATTTGATACAAGTTAGCTTGAAATAAAGTTTCTAGAAATAAGCACACGTTTTAATAGAAAACAAATTTATTCCTACAAAAATCTGAATAATCAAATAAACAACGCTAAATATTATTTTAACCAAAAAGCAGTGTTAAACCTCTTAACTTATACAGGAAGAGGAACATTTTTTGCTTTTTGAGATACTTGTATGTACGGGGTGAGTTACTATATTATGATACCCACCTACAGGGTTATTTATTAACGAAGATAAAAAAAAGTGTAAATACAAAAAGCGTAGGTTAAAAAATACGTTTTTTTTAATGGAATACCCTGTATTTTATTTATTTTTATGAAAGGCCATTCTCTACTGATTTCAAAAATATATATTTTGATTATATTGGCGCAAAGCGTTTATTAATTATTTTAGTTTAACTGCAATATTACTTGCAATATAAGTCTAAGGTAGTATTATAAAATAATGTAAAACTTGTTACAGTTAAACCAAAATAACTGAAAAACGAGTTGCGCCAAAGTAGTCAAACTATATTTTTTTGAAACCAGGAAAAAAAGAGCAATCATAAAAATTATGAAAATTATAAAAATACAGGGTCTTCCATTTAAAACAACGTAATTAGTTATATTTCTTAGTTTTATATTTACATTTTTTCTCTATCTTCGTTAATAAACCCTGTAGGTAGGTGTCAAAATATAATGACTCACCCTGTACATTTTTGAAACAAGTAAAAAAGTAATTGTCACTTTTTTAAATTAAACACATCCCCACACAAACAAGCGGATTTTTGAGAATCAACAAAATTTGGCGGAAACAATATAAATGGCAAAATAGTTATTTTTGTAACGAGTAGCTAAAATCTTTTTTTTTTTTGGACGAATCGTTGTCGTTTCCAGAGGTTAATAAATTATCTTTGGCAAAAGTCTGCGGTCGCTACTCTCGACTGCCGGCTTCATCAACACACTTGGTAATATTGCGCGTTAATTTCTCGGATGGATGCAGGCTTTTTGTTATTGAGATTGGTCAAATGAATTTCAGAAATTTTGAAGAAAATCATCAATTGTAATTCAAAATGCATTTAAGCTTTATTTTGCTAAATATGAAACCTCATTTCACTGGGTGAAATCAGAATTGTGATTTCGTTTCTTGTGATATAGTGTTATTTCCTTCCTATCAATTCTTGTCAGTAAGTGGTCAAAGAGAAGTGAAAAAATTGCTTGACATAACTGTCAACACCTTTTCCGAAAAAAAAAATAGACAAATAGCATTCAAATTTGACAAAGTAAATTAAAATGAATATGAAGTAATTATATTAATTTAACATGTAATGTTTTTACTGTTGTTTTAAGTAAAGATATTGTTATATTATATCCCTCGCGCATCAAATTTTTCCTATAGAAAAAGTGAAACAGTCGTTTCTAAGAAATTTGTTTAACAAATAGCATTCGCCCAAGAGGAAAAATCATCGTCAAAACTACTAATGCTCATTACTTAAAAACTCGTTTTTTCGAATTTTTCCATAGAAAAAATTAGATGCACTAGGGATATTACCCCCGAATATAAAAGGGAGAGAGCCGAATTCGTTTGGGATTTGAAAATATGTTCAACAGTGCAAACAAGTGGTGTGGAAAGACAAGGCTAACTTTAATTTATTTTTTTGCCGAACAATATATCGCGCCCTGTTGTTCCCAGAGCTGACCAACAGTTAGCGAATGCTTAAATTTTAGGTCTGTTGCAACGTTGGCAGGATATGGGCAATCAACTTGCTGATTTAGTGGTCACTCTACTTTGCAAACAGCATTTGATGGCACATAAACAGTTATATTAGGATAAGGTCCATAGTTGCTCATGCTGAATCATACTGAGATCATTTAGTAAAGAATAAAATTTCATATAAATATCTCCAAGTGCCCTAGGTTGAAGCCCATTGCGTCGATAAAAAAAGAGTTGTATACTTAGAACTATTGTCCGAGCATTGCATTAAAAAACACTGTTGGAGGAGATCGTGCAGCATACCGCACCATAATTCATAACATTTTGCATATTATTTATCTTTCTAACTTTTAAAATAACCTGTTTTTATTGACATCAATATACATATATATATATATATATATATATATATATATATATATATATATATATATATATATATATATATATATATATAAGTGAGCCTGAATATTCTTCTTTACATAGTATATAGTTTCTGAATTACAGCTGATTTATTCTGTATTAAAATCAAAGCCTTCTGTATTTCAACTGAAGTTTTCTGAAATTCACTTTACTAATCTGAATTACACGGTCTCTTTTGAAATTCAATTGGAATTTTCTGAAACTCATCTGACCTTTCCGAATTACAGAAATAAAAGAAGAAAAAGAATGTCATTAAATATTGATAAGGTACAATTAAAAATTTACTGGTACAAAACATGAACTTAGTTTACAATATCACTAAATCAATCAGCTGAAATTGATTTTATAGCATTTTTGTTCTTTGCACTTACCATTATTGTTCGTATTTTCATACATTTTCAACAAAAATTGCCTGTCGATTTTTCCGTTAACAAGTAGAGGGATGTTATCTACCAGAATCACTTGAGGAATCATATAGTTGGTAAGCTTATCTCTCAGCATAACCTCAATTTGATGTTCACTTAATAACTCCTTACTAGTAACAAAAGCTAAGAGGGCTTGGTTTATTTCACCAGGTTTATAACATAACACCACAGCTTTGTCGACCTAAAACATGATATAGAATATGTTAATGCAACATACGTTCTTTGTTGATGCTTATACTTAAAGAAACATATGACGTTAGCTTTGAAATTACACTAATATCCTTTGCTTACGTAACAAAAATAGGCATAAAAACGTGAAGAATTGAGCATTGCTTATTTGGAATATCCCTAATTTTAGATTAATAGCTACTATTTACTACTTTAAACTTCACATACCCCTTCAATAGAATTTACGGCTTTTTCTACTTCCGATAAATCCACTCTATGACCTCGAATTTTCACTTGCGAGTCAGTTCTTCCCTCATAGACCAATGTACCTTTTTCGATTTTTGCATAGTCTCCTGTTCGATACAATTTTGAAAACGCTGGGTCAATCGCTAGAGGGTTTTCGATAAACTTATCTGGATCTCGACCTAAAATAAATTATACATTTAAACACATTTTAACCTAGTTAAATAGAAAATAACTAAGAAACTTACCGTTGACATAGCCAGCAGCCAAATTAAATCCTGCCACAAAAAGTTCACCTACTTCTCCAGCTTTTACTGGTCTGAAATCTTTGTCTAATAAATATATCATTGTGTTATCCAACGGTAAACCTGAAAAATAAATTGTATTATGTAACATAACAAGAAGCATTTTTTTTAATTAGAAGTAATGAACGTTTATTCTTAATCATAAACCTTTATAAAATTATATGTAGTTTATAAACATATCATGAGTGGTCAATACAGTCACAATAAACAAAATTATCAGAATCTATATAGACAGTACAAACTAGCCACAGGATATAATATTTATTTATTTATTTATTTATTTCAACGGTAACACCATTATACAATTAACACTTAAATAATAACATTAAAGATGGCATAATTATATCATATGATCAGACTTTTTAAGTTATTCCTAAATACATTAACTGAAATATTGAAAAAGTTCAAGTCAGGAAAACTATTAACGCTAGCAGTTACTCTATTAAGAGGCATGTTCTGGAAATGCAGAGTATTACAACGTCTGGAAGACAGCAGACCTCTGGATCGAACGTAAAAGTTGAAGCTATCCAATATACTGGGAAATATTTTTATGTTATTTATTACTTTATAAAAAAACAAAAGCTCAAAATACCTTCTGCGTTCCTCCAGTCTTGCCAAACCATGATATGACCTTACCTCATACGCATTCAGCAGCAAACCTCTTTGTGTCATTCTGAATCTAAGGTACTTTTAGCTGTATAATCTCGAATCGCTCTTTTTTATATTTCAAAATAAGGACTCCATTGACAAACAAAAAGCTTTTTTGGCTTTTTCGCAACTGAATAAAAATATTTAACATTAAATTAATTTTTATTCAGTTGCGAAAAAGCCAAAAAAGATTTTTGTTTGTCAATCTAAACGCAACAAATAATCTGAACATATTTAAAAAAGGACTCCATATTAAACAGCAATATTCTATCACAGACTGAACATAACATCCAAACAAGGCAGTCAAGCTGCACCAATTATTAAAATCTTTAGATATTCTTGTTATTATTCTCAACATACGTTGGCTTTTATTAACCCATTAGCGTCCACTGTACTCAGTTAAGTACACCTCAAACTAATTAGGTGGTACCATCTATTATCAAGTATTTAAAGGACCCAACAGTTTTATATTGCTAACAACGGTACTAAAACAGTTTTCTATTTTCTATCACAGCAATTTGGATTAAAGTCGACGTGTGGCGTTGTACACGGTATTGAATATGGCCGTTCGTGTGTGAACTTGAGGCTTGGCGTAGTGATTATACATATTTTATATAATAATCCAGTTATTTTGGGTAGTGGTTTGAGTTTTACTGGATATTATTTAACTATCATACCTCAGGAAAAGGTAAGTCATACCAGATATAGCTATTTCGTCATGCTGAGTTAGCAACGTAGTCATAAACATAGGTGTTACTCAACTGAGTACACTGGGCAAAAGTGTAAGCTCTTTTTGTAAAATTATACAATGGAGGTTGGATTTGACGTAGGCAGCCCCGCAATATCCTCTTCAGCCTTTTATGGCCGTAAGAAACTACCAAATTTAGATGCCGCTGCAGATTTTGATGCTTCGTATAGCAATAACAATATTGATATCGTTATTTTGACCCCAAATCCAGACCCAATGACAAACGAAGAAGACCTTGATGATGATAAACTTAATTCCACAGATTTTCCTCGTGACGTTCCTGGTATGTTAGAAATTTTCGTGAGACCCTCAGATAATGTAAAAGAAAATGGATCAAACTCGGATTCAGAATGGGATTATCTGTGTAACGAAGTTGGCTGTCCAGCAATACTCCCAAATCTTTCACTACATTCACTTTCTGCAATTCATTTCCTCCTATATTGTACCCAAATTCCCCCATACTCCTATCCCGACCTAAAACGATATAAGAGCATTTAGCCACATTCAGTCCAAGGTTGTTGTGCAGGTACCCTGCTGCCAAACTATCCAAGTCTTTTTGAAGCAATACATAATCTTCCTTCGATTTTATTGCTCTAAAAATCTTTAAATCGTCCGCGAACATAAGGTACCTTAAAATAAAGAGTTGGCCTAGGTGTCGTTTACAAGCAATTGAAAAAGTATGGGACTCAAGTGACTTCCTGAAAACTGTTTGATCCAACAAATCAAATGCTTTATTTAAATCCGTATAGATCGTATGCACCTCATACCTTCATCGATGTTTGCACTGATGTAGTTAGTGTACAAGAAAAGGTTGGTCTTAGTAGAACGACCTCCCTCAAACCCATGTTGCTCCTCCATATATAATTCTTGAAAGCCTCCAGTGAGGGTAAAATCATTTTTCCATAATCTTCGGGATTGCAGATTGTATGCAACCTGGTCTGTAATTTTTTACATCATATTTGTTGCCAGCTTTAAATATAGGTGAGACGTATGCATGCTTTCATTTGTTAGGAAAAACGCCACTAGATAGGGACCTATTGAAATATACACAGCCAAAAACGTATTTAGTAGAATTAATCCTAACGCTTACAAAAATTTGTTCAAATTTCTCAGGGTACCATATATGAGTCGAAAACACTACTTACAGCTACAGACCACCCCCACGCTTTTTATCACTTGAAATTTTGTCTCTATCTCTACGGTAAATTCTATATGAATCACAGAACACTTTAGTGTCACTGATATTTGGAGTAAGTCAGCTTTCAGTTAACAAAATAACATCGTATTATATGATGTCAAATATATATCTTTTAGTTTCGTGCGTAGCCCACGCACATTTTGATGATACAGTGCCAAGTGACTAACCTGGAGATCCCTTGTATATGTATGTATACAGGACTTAAAACATCATCATCAATAGTTCGGTCAGTACCCTTCCACAAATATGGAGTACCATTCCTGTACCGGATTATCAAATTTTCTTCATCATTAGCTTTTCTTTCGTTCAACTGCTGATAAAGTTTCTTCTTTCGTTGCATTTCTGTAAGGTCAGCCTGGAATTGCTCTTCCCAACACTTAACACCTTAAAAACAGGATTTGACTCAACTTCCCAACTTTGCTAGGACTTCCGAACATTGTGTCTTATCATGGTTTATTCTCACTTCTGTTATCTTATGTATCTCAATCGTCAACTCTAAATCGTTAAGCTAGAACCTGACTTGTCAACTGATTAACACTTTTTTTCAGTTCTGCAACTTCAACCTCCAACAACTCAATTTTTTCGTCCTTAGCTTTGTATTTGTTTTCTTTCATGTTTACTGCATCGTCGTCCGTGCCCAGCTGCCCTGGAGTTGATAAACCCGAGCAAGATGTTGGTTTTTCATCAGTTGTCAGAGCTTTATTGCCTACACTATCGGTTTCCGCAGGTATTGATCCATTGCTTCCTCCAACCGAAATTCTCCTAACCTCAAGTTTTTTATATGGAAGTATGTACTTGAAGATGTCTTTCAAACAGAACACTCAATGCACAGAGCATAAAGCTTTAAAGAAGACATTTTTTAAGAATTTAAAAAGTTGTAAAATAATACTAGGACGTGCTAGGAAGTTAGGAAATATTACTGCACACTTTTTTTAAGCGGAACTTACTGACATAAAACTAAATCGATAAAAACTTAACTCCTTCTTCAACATTTCTGGAAACGTCGAATCATATACGAAAGTCGAGACAGTTTCCTGTATTGACGTAATGGAATCACAGAGTTAGTTATTTTGGATGGGCTACAGTATATAGGTATGTTTGATATTTTTTTGCTTCTGTATACTTTGAGAAATATGTTCCCAAAACAACATAGCTAAAATAGTACTGCATTTGTAGTTTTCTCACTATTTTGCATTCGGACCCGATGTTGTATCTTTTTATTTAAAGAAAACCTGTGGTTGAACCTCTTCCTATACCTTATTTAAGCTCTTTGGCTTTAAAGCGGGCAATTTAAACCGGCTCAAAAACCCCCTAAAATTCTCGACAAACGTATTATTGAGCAATTAATTTCATTGTATTGTTGGACTTGCCCATAATAACAAATATTTTTAAATACTAATATCAAAGTTTACTGAATACTCATATTTATTCAGTACACTTTGCTAAAATTGGTTGATCAAAATTGGGTAAACCGTAGCTTTTTAATTAACTAACTGATAATTATTAGAATTAAAAGAAAATCGACGCCGTCCTAAGTATAGGCGTAGCAACAACAGGGAAAACAAAACAAAACCATTTTAGGTATTTTAAAAGTCTACATTTCATTCTATACGTCTATTTCTAAGACTTTTCGCTAATATGCACCAAAATGATTTACATTGGTTTCTGAGATACAGCGTCTTGTATAGTAGGATAATATTTTTTCCAATTAATAGTTTTGGGAGTTTTTCTTAATAATATTAATGGTTTGTTAAAGTGTTAAAAGAAGTATGTTTCAAAATAAGTCGAAACCAAATTATTATTCTTCTAAAATACTCGGTATGTCTCTAAAACCAATGTAGCAATTAATTTGGTACAAATAACAAAAATGTCTTAAAAATAGACGTGGATTTAAAATTTAAACTTTCACCCCCGTATTCACTAAAAAGGTTTAAGAGTTAAACCAGGTCTAGTTGCCATGGTACTTAAAACTCTTAGATCGTCAGTTGTTTCGCTTATGTCACTGTCATTTTGAAATTGTGACATTAAGAAAAATTATTTGTTTAGTTGTTACATTCTTAAACCTATAACTGTCAAGTTAGACCTGGTCTAAATTTAAATCTGTTCAGTGAATACGGGTGCTAAAGTTTGTACAAATGTTTTGTTTTGTTTTCTGGTGTCGTGACTCCCACGCTAATGATGACGTCGATTTTATATTACCTCTTAATAATTACAATTTACTCGTTTAAAAAGATGATACATCTTACCAAATTAAAGCATATAACAAAATATGTCTTATAGATTTACGTATTTTTTAAATCGTAGATTTTTCTAGTCGAATTCACTAAACGGGTTTAAATTTAGACCAAGTTTAACTTAACAGTTGTATGTTTAAGATGACATTTTTAACAATTGAACAAATAATTTTTCTAAATGTCTCAATTACAAAGTTACAGTTAATTTCCGACAACACGGGGTATGGATTTTTAAGTGAAACACCATGTATACTGGTTACTCTGAAGTCTCTGACCTGTTAAGTCACCTAACTTGGTGAACCATGTTGGATACTGGAAGGGTAATGGGTACTAGAAGTGTCGTCGTGAAGTAGCTACAACTCTTGTGGAGTAGCTACAACTCAATGTGGTCTAAGCAGTGTGACAATATAGGAGTATGTTAATGATTTCAGTCTAAGTAGCTCAAAATTACTTGTTTACTCTTATTCTCTATATATATCTAGGTTCTGTAACATTTACAAATACCTGCCATTTTTAAATGGATAATTTTAATGTCTTTATGTTTTCCAAAGTTATGTGCTACTCGGATACAATTTTGAACCCAAGGCATACACAAGGAAGAAGATTTAGTTTGATATTTAGGTATGCTAAATTTTAAATTTTTGTTTTAGTTGATTCAAAAAATAAAAGGGGGAAAAGAGCATAATTAAATTTGCATTTTAGGATTATTTTAATTTTATGTCAGAATTTTTGAAATACAACTATAAATATTTACAAGGGTAATAGAATTATTTTCTAAGGAATGTTATATTTCCGATTTGCTTTTAAGTTACTATTTTACATAGTAATTTGCTTTTACGCATATCAAACTAAGTGATTTTTAGGAATATTACTGCTGTGCAGTCAACCATACCCAGTTAACGATCTCATATTAAAAAAAAACAAAACCATTTGTGACAAGGTCGATAAGTCTGATTGTCAAGTGGAATATTGTTTTTTATGGAGCAGTAGTAACGTGTTTCACCAATATCTGTATAATTTATATTTTTAGTCATAAATGCAAAGATAAAACCACCATTAATTTTAAATCTTAGTTTATATAATTAATAATAAAGCAGTATATGATACTGCTGGCCAAAGGCTATGGAGTTTTATTTGATGATAATTTTATAGCTTGCCCGACAATGACAGTATACAGGGTTATTCACGCAACCCGTTCATTAAAAGTTTTTAATGCTGCCATTTAGATAAAAATTTCAAATTTTGGGATTAAGGTAAGGTCAAGGGGTACTTTTTTTTTGAAATATTTTCAACTTCCTGTCACTTCCGGTTTAACCGGAAGTTGGTATCAACTTGCTTATTTTAAATGGAACACCCTATATTTTATGATATTTTTGGATATTTTAATGCTATTTTATGTAGCATGTCCTATACCTAGGTTGAAGCGTTCTTAAGATACTTGACCTTGAACCAAAAATGAGCCTTCGGGGTACCAAATTTTAAAATCTCATATTTTTGTAAGTTTTGAAGATAAAATCTTCATATTTTGCAGACGATCGGTAAATAATCTTAGGTTTCTATATTTTTTATTGAATTTGTCTATTTTTATACAGGTTGTCCTAAATTCAGCGGCAAACATTCACATTTTCAAAGCCGCTAAAGTCCGTTTTTTTTAAATGGGATGCCCTATAACTTATGCACTATCGAATGTAGAATTTAATTTTCTGTCGAACTGTATTAAGGTTCCCTATACCTATTAGTAACCATTTTCGAAATAATCAGGTTTTTATTAAACTATCATATGTATTTGCTAAATGCTTACACCTTCCCGTAGTAAGCCATGGAAAAACAATTGTGCTTTTCTATTCAACATGACAGCTGAAACTTTTAAATTAAAATAAAATAACACTCAAAAGCTGATATTATAAATTTATTTTATATTCGCGGAGAATGCTACAAAATATTGGAGAGAACGTGCCATGTTTTTAATGAAAAACATTCTCATTTATCGCCAATGAACAAGAGAAAATTCAAAACGAAATTTTTTCGTTACGGAAAAGTTAAAGTTATAAAAAATGTAATAAATTGTTTACATTATTTTTAACCATATCTACTAAGTTCGAGACTGTTCTAAACTTGTTTTAGTGAACTTAAAAATTAGAGCAATCTAGCAATCAACAATAAATAAATAAAATTTAATTATAACGAATGTTCTATATGCTGTCCGTTCATTTGAAGACACATTTCATTTCTTCTTTGTACACTTGCTGTGGCCCGTTGAATTTGTCCGTTTTCTAATTCGGCAAAAGCTGTTCGTATCCTGTCCAGTAAATCTTGTTGGTTATTTACTGGGGAAGCATAGACTTTACCTTAAAATCAGGCGATCGCGGGGGCCATCTCCAAGAGCCATTGGGACCAATCCGGCGATATTCAAAAATTCGAGATAATTGGAGATAAACTGCAGCGGAACTATGTGCTGGTGCTCCATCTAATTGATACCAATAATTTTGCAGCTCACCAATGGTGAATTTCTTCTATAAATTCAGAAACCGTCCCTCGTAGAATTTCCAAATACTTATCACTCAAAATTCTCTTCATAAATACAGTACCGCACCTGATCATTTAATACTATACCGAAAACATTGAAGCTAAACCTCTCTTGAGAAAGCGTTTCGCGTAAAGCGTGCGGATTTTCTGCTGCCCAGAAATGTTCGTTTCTTCTATTTGTTATTCCTTCTCTAGAAAATTTCGCTTCATCGATCCAAAATATTTTTGAAAGGAATTGAGGGTCCTCTTGAATTTTCAAAAACTTGAATTCGCAAAATTCTACTCGTCGGACGTCATCACCAGCTCTCAAGGCTTGCACGTTTTGAAAGGAATAAGGGTGCATATGATGTTCGCTCAAGATTCTTTGGACAGATGAAGAAGAAATTCCCAAATCGTTTTCTGCAGACGGTATTGAACTTTGCGGGTTTGCGTGGAAATAAGCTAATGTGTTTATTACATTATCCTCGGCATTTGTCACTGGTTTCGGAACATTTTTTGTAACTTTAACCTTGCCAAAACGCAAAAAGTTCGTTTCAATCCTCTTGAACATTTTCCATGAGTATAAAATAGATTGAGAATATCAGCGTTTGAGTATTCTTCCATTTCGATTTAGAAGATTTAGTTTATCACTGATAGCTTTCGATAAATAACGCATACTAATCATCTGTCATATTGGATATTGGATCTCAATTGTTTTTCCATGGCTCACCATTGGAACATGTAAACATTTAAGCAAATACATACGATATTTTTATAAAACCCAATTATTTCGAAAATGGTTACGAATAGGTATAGGGAACCTTAATACAGTTCGATAGAAAATGAAATTCTACATTTGATAGTGCATAAAGTTATAGGGTGTCCCACTTAAAAAAACGGACTTTAGCGGCTTTGAAAATGTGAATGTTTGCCGCTGAATTTAGGACACCCTGTATAAAAATAGACAAATTCAATAAAAAAAATAGAAACCTAAGATTATTTACCGATCGTCTGCAAAATATGAAGATTATATCCTCAAAACTTACAAAAATATGAGATTTTAAAATTTGGTACCCCGAAGGCTCATTTTCGGTTCAAGGTCAAGTATCTTAAGAACGCTTGAACCTAGGTATAGGACATGCTACATAATATAGCATTAAAATTCTCCGCAGAATCCAAAAATATCATAAAATATAGGGTGTTCCGTTTAAAATAAGCAAGTTGGTACCAACTTCCGGTTAAACCGGAAGTGACTGGAAGTTGAAAATATTTCAAAAAAGAAGTACCCCTTGACCTTACCTTAATCCCAAAATTTGAAGTTTTTATCTAAATGGCATCATCGAAAACTTTTAATGAACGGGTTGCGTGAATAACCCTGTATATTAAGTGTCTTGTTCTTACTTATTACTAAGTTACTAATAATATCTACTATAGACTGTATCAAGATTAGAAAGAAAAGACTTAAGTGTATTGGTGAAGCTACTTAAACAATCTATAGAAATACCACTTTACAGGGAAACTTATGGTTATTAAAATAATAATTAGAGACTGAAAAATCCTTTCATACGCCAATATCGTGCCAAATGTGGCAGGCGAGGCAGGATTTGTTTTAGTATATAACTGTCAAGTTAAACCTGGTCTAAATTTAAGCCTCTTCAGTGAATACGGGTGTCGATTTTGATCTTTGCTGTTCTTTTAATTAGACATGAAAATGTACACCTGGAGAGGTATATCTGATCATACGATCCTTTAAAATTAATCAAAGACGAAATAACTTACCAATAGGAACTTTATGCTGATGTTTCAGATGGTGCGACCCCTCAATCACGTGATATGTAACGTCACCCATAATTTCGGTGCTGCCGTAGAAATTGCAAAGCTTATGATTAAATTCTTGGAAATGTTTGAAAAATTCTTCTGCCAGAGACACCGCCAAGGTTTCTCCTGAACAGACCCATGTTTTTAGCGATTTCAACGCATTTTTATTATTCTAAAAAGAAACATACATAGACATAATGAATATGCAGAAACAAGATATGATATTCTTTTAAATACATTGTATCTTAGTATTTTTTTTAATTCAATATATTTTGGTAAGTATAAGAAATTTTGCGAAACATTTTGCGGTTCTTTACATGCAAAAAATAATCTGTACTTCACAAATCAGTTTAAAAGATAAATAAAGAATAGATGATAAATAGGGTTTATAATATTAATTTTGTCACCCATCTTGTCGAAAAAGGATGTGTAAGTATATATCCTCATATATACGAAATAATTCATGGCATAGGGCTACTAATTCACCAATGTATCAAGAAACGATTAAAACATGTCGATCTGTTTCAGATCCCAGGAGCGAATTCAGCGACCGCGGTATCTGCCCCAGCATGGCTCATCAGGCCGTATCCTTGGGGCGTTTCAGTAATAACACCGAATTACCCCCCAACACATCGGTGATGTCTTGATACAATGGTGCAGGGGTAATCCTTTACAATGAGTTCCTTCGTATAACATTTTACGAGGCCGCACAAAAATTGAAATGTGTTCTCTTAATTATTTATATATATAGATTAATCTTAAAATAATTTTCTTGCGGTGAAAAGTTTATTTAGCAGAGCATATTACGAAACTTACTTTTAAGCCAAGATAAACCAAAAGGCTCCTTAACAGTGACGGGACAAGCACTAGTCGTTCGATCTGGAATATCAAAAAAGTTTTTTTATTCACGTTTAAGTTGTCAAGCAAAAAGCTTTCCTATATATATAAATATATATATATATATATATATATATATATATATATATATATATATATATATATATATATATATATATATATATATATATATATATATATATATATATATATATATATATATATATATATATATATATATATATATATATATATATATATATATATATATATATATATATATATATATATATATATATATATATATATATATATATATATATATATATATATATATATATATATATATATATATATATATATATATATATATATATATATATATATATATATATATATATATATATATATATATATATATATATATATATATATATATATATATATATATATATATATATATATATATATATATATATATATATATATATATATATATATATATATATATATATATATATATATATATATATATATATATATATATATATATATATATATATATATATATATATATATATATATATATATATATATATATATATATATATATATATATATATATATATATATATATATATATATATATATATATATATATATATATATATATATATATATATATATATATATATATATATATATATATATATATATATATATATATATATATATATATATATATATATATATATATATATATATATATATATGGATATATATATATATATATATATATATATATATATATATATATATATATATATTGCTGACCTCTCGCCAAAATCACATTTGGCATTTTCGAAGCTTTCTTTCTCGCGTCCGAATAGAGACTGATGAAACGTCAGCAAAACTGTTCTTTTTCAGAACGACAGTAGTGACCAGATGTACACCCGGAATGAAAACACCTTATATATATTATATATATATATATATATATATATATATATATATATATATATATATATATATATATATATATATATATATATATATATATATATATATATATATATATATATATATATATATATATATATATATATATATATATATATATATATATATATATATATATATATATATATATATATATATATATATATATATATATATATATATATATATATATATATATATATATATATATATATATATATATATATATATATATATATATATATATATATATATATATATATATATGTATATATTAATTGGACTTCTTTCTTGGGTATAGGTTTATTTGCAAAATCAAACAATGGGATTAACTTGACGTTTCGCCTATCATAGTAGGCTTTCTCAAAAATTGCTCATTCCTTTATTTTTTATTTTTTTTGGTATATATGGCTTTCCTTACTATCTACAGATAATTTAAAATACATTTAGTGGTCTAATTATAAAATGACATTTACAATTTTTCTAAAACTGATTTAAATTTTATACTATTGACAATAATTATTACAAAATTAATAAAAAGGTTACATACCTCAGAAAAATACATGTTGATTATTTATTTAGTAATTTTAGTTTATTAATTTTGTAATAATTATTGTCAATAGTAAAAAATTTAAATCAGTTTTAGAAAAATTGTAAATGTCATTTTATAATTAGACCACTAAATGTTTTTTAAATTAATTGTAGATAGGTAAGGAAAGCCATATATACTAAATATAAATATATATATATATATATATATATATATATATGTATATATATATATATATATAGGTATATATATATATGGGTATACAGGGTAGGCCAAAAAATGTAAACACTGATCAAGGTTAAACTACCTTTAATTAATTAAATTAATTTTAAAAATGTGACAACATTATTTACAAAAGTTGTTTAGAATCAAAACCTGTGATCAGATCTCCGAGACTTAACGTATTGATCCACTTTTTTTAATGAAACTTTTACCGGACCCATAAGTGCAACTTATACCTACATTGTAGCAACTATTGAAGCCGACGATGTTTACTATGACGCAGTTATTTTAGCATGATAGAGGGCTTCCGTACATTTAGTGTATATAGAGTATCTTCGTAATTAATTTCGTAAGCGCTTAAATGGATGTTGTAGAACTATTAGTGGCTAGCGCAGTCGCCGGATCTTGCCCCTCTTGATTTTTTCTTTGGGGTTACCTAAAGAGCGAGTGTTTCCCCAATAATTTAAATGAACTACGGCAAAAAAATATTGATGTTTTCCGCAGTGTGACACCTGAATCTGCATCAAAACGTTAGAGGGGAATTTGAAAGTAGACTTTATTATAAAATTAAATAAAATAAAATTAAAAATGACAGTTTTAACTCTACGGCTGGAATTCTTAATTTTGGGCAACGGGTTGAGATAAAAACCTTTGTCTATTAGAGGTCTCCAAAACAAAGGAAAATCTGATATAGGGTGTCATTTAAAATTCAAAAGTTCAACCCCCACTCACCAATCTCAGAAGGAGTGAAAAAAGGTTAAAAAGCCGAAAAAACTGATTTGATGATACACATGCAACAACAAATTTTATTTTTTTTTTATCTTTACTAGTACTCGCGATATTGGTCAGTACTGCTCTCTTTCTGAAAAAACAATTTTGCTGACGTTTCACAAGAATGGAGTTTTCATAATTTTTTCAGTTTTCTCTTTACCATCCGAATGGAGAGTCTGTTTTTTTCTGGAATTCTTCGGGTGCATGGTATTGGCAACAATTGTCGATCTTATTGTCATCTTACAAAATAAGTAATTATTTCGCCAATATTTTAAAACCTCTTTCGATTTAATTTTTGGAGGATTTTGGAGCTCATTCAGTGTTTTGATCTTGCGCAATAATTCCAATTTGACACGGTTCAAACCCAAGTTAGTTGAGCCCGGCGCATACTAAAAACGTTTTGAAAGACCCAATATTTTCTCAACTCTGAAAGCAACTTTCTGATTAGCAAAGACAACTTAACTAAAATGTAATCAATTTATATTACTCAACACTTACCTGAAATTCGTCAATTAAGTTAACAAGTTTTTCAGGATCTTTCGTGAGTTCTTTCGGAACGACTAGTATTGCAAGACCATTAATTAGGGGACCCCATATCTCGGACACACTGTCGACAAATGTTAGGGCTGTCTTGAATACGCACACCCTTTCCGAAGGGCTGTAGGGGAAGCGCTTGAATTGCCACTGAAGGCGGTTAAGGATGACTCTGTGGGGTAATCTAACACCTGAAAATATGTTTTTTATAGTCTGATTTCGAATGTTTGGAGTAAATAAAACGATTCTGTTTTATTTTAGGGAAAATACTTTCATAAAATTGATATTTTTAAAATATAATTATATTGGAGATATATTTTAATATGTAACTCTAAGATATGTAGGAGCATTATAGACATTTTTACACGACTTCGCATGCAAAGAGGGGGGGGTATGTGTGTGTATGTGGGTAAGTATGTATCCATTTTTTATTACCATCTTCTTCTTTTATTCATCTTCTCACTCAACGAGTGAGTCATCAAGATTCACCTGTGTTTCGCGAATATTCTCAGCTGGGCTGTCAAACATAAAGAAATTAGAACACATTGTGATAGGTATCAAACTGAAGACGATTCTAAATAAAGTGGTGCACATAATGTGAATTTTTCAGTCAAATTTGATGCCTTGTGATTCCTAAAATACTGAACGGATTTCCAAAAAAAAGGTAAGATTTCAAAAGGTCTTTTCGACATCTTTTGAATCATTTGTAACAACTTCTTAAATTTTGATCGGGGGCTATAATACAGAGCAAGACAAAAAGTCGCGTACGATCAGGACTCTCGGTTCGAAAGTATGCTAGTTGATTTTTACAGGTACGTGTCAACTCATTACTTCTTAACAATTGATAAGAAAAAACGCGGGAAACAAACAAGTAAATTTAGCTCGGAGGAAAAAAAATCTGGTTTAAAAAAAGCGGAAAGTGGACACAGAATATCGTCAATTACAAAACAAATGAACCGATGAATTATTTTTTATCATGCACAGTGGTAAACTTATTTGTTTGATGTACAGTGAAACAATTTTTGTTTCAAAAGAATACAATATTAAGCGGCATTACTCCTGCAAGCAATTCGCTCATATAATTTACTTATGGGTCAGTTAAGGAAAGATACAATTAAAAATTTAGGGAAACAGCAATATATGTTCCATTTACACAGATCAAATCTAGACAGTATTGTTAAAGCTAATTTTAATGTTCCAAGTTCCAAAATAGCGAAAATATCGAAGTCATTTTCTGAGGGAGAGCTTGTTAAAGAGTGCCTAGAAGATGTTGCAGGACTTTTGTGCCAAGAAAAGAGGAAAGAGTTTGAGGAAGTGAGCTTATCGCGACGTACTGTTGTTCGACGTATAGATATGATGGCTAGTGATATATTAAAAAAACATTAACTGATTTTCAAACATTTTCGATTGCTTTAGATGAGGGTACCGACTTATCTGACAGAGCCCAATTAGCTTTATACGAGGTGTTGATGAAGAATTTGTAGTGATAGAGAGGAATTACTGGTTTTACAGCCACTACAAAGGACCACTACTGGAAAATATATTTTTGCCGAGGTGCAAAATACTTTTCAGCAATATGGTTCGCAGTGGTGTAAGTTAGTTGGAGTGTGCACAGATGGCGCGCCTTCAATGGTCGGTTCACGAATAGATTTTATCGGAATTCTGAAGAAAAGAGCAACCGCTATGAATGTGCAAGAATGTGATTTAATAATTCTGCATTGCATTATTCACCAACAAAACTTGTGCTCTAAGTCCATTCGACTGAAGAACGTTATGGATCTGGTAGTAAGTACCATCAACTTCATTAGATCCCGTGGTCATAACCATCGCCAATATGAAGCATTTTTAGAAATAATCTCTTCAGAACACGATGATGTGACATCGAAATTAGGTGGCTAAGCAAAAGTAAAATGCTAAAAAGATTTTATGAACGTAGAAAAGAAATAGCTGATTTTATGGAAATGAAAGAGAAAACATTGCCGCAAATTCATATTCAGCATGGTTTTGTGACGTGGAATTCCTGGTAGACATCACAGAACACTAAACGACCTGAACTTAAAGCTTCAAAAAGAATGGTAATTGATAGATCAGCTGTATAGTCATCTTAAAGCTTTTCAAAACAAAATTCACTTGTGCGAAACACAAATAAAAAGTAAAAACTGTGTTCATTTTTTAACATTATCTGTTATTTTTGTTATTATACACTGTCAGAGTAATTCAATGATCGGTTTTCCGACTTTAAGAACATTGATAGCACTTTCGCTATGTTTGCAAATCCTTGTAACTATAATTTGAAAGAGCACTTCCACATTACACTTACCCACGAATGGAGTTAATCGAGCTTCAAGAAGTCTAAATTTGATGACGTGGAACTAAGCGAATTTTACAGAACATACCTTTTCGAAGAAAAGTATCCAAAATGTGTGAATTTGTATCGCTTTTTTATTCACTATTACCTACTTATGTCTTACTTATGGCGCGCGACCTGATTAAGTTCCGAAAAATTATGCCCTCAGCTAAGCAAAGGTTGCCCGTACCTGCTATAGAGCATATGCGAAAGGGAATGAATATCAAAATTGAATTGAATCGGGAAGGGAATAAATATCAAAATTTGTTGATTTAAGTTCCTAAATAAAGCATTGTACATGTTTTCAGGCGAGTTCTTTATTTCAGGAGAAGAGGGGTAGAAGTTAGCAAGGACTAACTTGATTAATGCACTTTATAAAATAGAACAAATTGGTGTAGTAACAGAAAATTGATTTTTTTCGAAAACCGGAGTAGATATTTGCTAAATCCCAAAACGTGCTAAAGCATGGTCAATATCTACGAAATGTAAATGTGATCCTACAAAATGGGAAGGCTCTGTATTATAGCTCCCCGCTCAAAACTTAAGAAGTTGTTAACAATGACTCAAAAGAAGATAAAAAGATGTTTCGAAATCTGATCTGCTGTTCAGTATTTTAGGAGTCACAAGATATCAAATTTGACTCAAAATTTCCCTTGTAACGATATAAGGTGTACAAGTAGAAGCAAATATTGCAGGTTCAACCCTGTATAATCTACACGGTTGATCTCAGAGAAAAGAAATGTCATTGTTTTCTCTAGAAGCTGATATAAAATTCAACCCGATCGGTGTTAAAGCTGATTTTTGAGAATTCTTTGAAATGTAGCGTGTAGGAATTTTTTTGCCTTATATTGAGCTTTTGTACCTCCTAGGAAAAAACGATTGGGCAGGTCATAAGCTCCATATTTTTTATACCAAACATAAATTAACGTCTCTTTGTCCTAATTCAATAAATTACCTAAAATCTAGTTTGGAAAAATAGCAACATTTTTTCGTTTTTAAAAAAACTGCCACGTTTCTAAGGTTTGTCTTGCTGGCGGGATGTCAGGATTAAAATTTTAACGGGACTAGAAGACGGACTTTTTACCCCGACATGGGTCCATACATACAGTATACCGGGTATCTATATAAAGTGTCGCTTAATTTATGTTTTTTTTCTTTTTTAATAATTTACATTTGTTACCGTAGTTAGCATATTAGTATTTTTCCATTTTGTTGAACCATATATTACATCCTTATAACACCCCGAAAAATAAAGTATTTACTTTACATACTTTTAAAAACATTTTGAGCTAGACTCATATACTAAATCAAATATTTTGTAAATTTTTGATCATTACATATTAAGGATCCCTTTTTTAAGAAATGTCTAAAAAAGTAATTTTAATAAACTCAAATTTTCTGGTTCAAAAAGATAATCACAGACAGTGGTATTACTCAGTTTATGCGCCTACTCTGTCCTATTGAAAACATCCAACATTTTAAATTATAAGAAATATAATTATTAAATATAAGAAATTTTTAAAATTAATAATAAATTCGTATTTTTAGCAATAATAATTAAAATACAAATATCGGCGCATTAAAAACAAACTTTCAAGTAATGATAAAATAGTTTTTCTGTGTTTATGGCATCAAAAACAATAAACAAAAAATGAACGATTCTCTGCAGTGGGCTAAAACGCTTTAAGATCTGATGTCCTTCTAAAAATTTCAACAAGTTTTAGGAGCGTAAATAACGTATATAATAATATACATTAAACCGGTCGCCAGATCGTTTTCATTGAACATTAGATAAGCCAGCTTATTAACCTTACATTATTCGTCTCGTTTTATAGTGGAAATATTTTAAACGTTTTTTATCCACCTATCGTTAATTAATTTGTTATTTTGATCAATTAGGTATTGTTAGTGTTTTAAACTGCTGAAATTATTCATCTTCAACAAAATGAAAGTAAAACTTTTGAATAGTATTTAAAAGATGATGTTACTTCCCTTGTAAAATGGAAGTATTGTAATCGTGAAAAAAATCACCCTGCGAGATTTTTTCAAATCTTTACATTTCAGGGTCTCTAGATGCCGAAAAACATGTTTTCTCAATTGCGTCGGTCTGTCGGCCTATATGTTCCCGGCATACCTAGCTAAACAACTAACCCGATTGTCTTCAAATTTTGGGTCATATGGCGATGATCTGGTACTTAACATTTTGGTAAAAATTCAATATGGAAAAACAAAACGGCGGCCTAGTGAAATGTTAAAAAAAATATTACTAAAAAGCTACATATCCAAATTAACTCAAATTTTGCACAAAAATCAAGTATTGGTAGAAATTAACTGGGAAAATTTTGGTAAGATGGCGGAACAAAATGGCGACATAATAAACTATTTAAAAATTTAGACTGGAAAAACTACTTAATGAACTGATTTCAAATTGTGTGCCATAACTAATTGTGGTATAGAAATGAACTAGTAGAACTATGGTACTAATTCAAGATGGCGAAATAAAATGGCGGACAAACAAAATATTTGCAATCGTGAAAAACCACCCTTTCAGGTTTTACATATTTCCAAGTTTGTCAGTTCACGGTATAGCATATGGGGATGACCTAGTAATATTTGAGTGAAAATTCAATATGCCGAAACAAGATGGTGACCTAGAGAAATTAAAAACATATTTCTAAAAAACTGCTTATCCAATTTATCTCAAATGTTGCACAAAAAACAAGTCTTGTGTATGAATTAACTGGTAAAATTTTGGTACTAATCCAAGATGGCGAAACAAAATGGTAGTTAATATAGTATTTAAAAATTCAGCCTCAAAAAACTACTTAATGGATTAATTTGAAATTTGTGGCATAAATAAGAAAACCAATTTTTACCATAATACATATGCAATGTACAATATTTGCATTTTCCAAGGGAGGACAAACGCCCTCCTCCGAGCGACCATGCTTGTGATAAAATTATCTATGGATAAAATTATCCCACCAAAGACGAAGAGACCAATTATAGAAGCAGTAAAACGGACTTACTTGAAATAGTTCCAAACCTCATTAACAAACCCTGATAGGAGATGGGTTCCTAGAGTAATGTGTAAACATTGTTGAAGTATATTACTCAACTGGCTTGCAGAAAACAAAAAAAATTGGAATCATGTTTTCGAGAGAACCAATAAATCACACTATGCTCTGTCATTTTTGACTCACAAAAACTTTCAAGTTTTAACGATAAAACAGGCATATACAAGATCCTAATATAGCTATGTGAGAAATGAACAAAGTAAGACTCGGTATCACCACCATCAACAAATAAAAAATCAAATTGGCATTTTGATAATGGTTACTACTGTACTAAACAAGCCAAGCATACAAACTTAAATTAGTTGCTTTTTGAAATGATTGTCACCAAAAAAAGTGTTTCCAAAGACAAGGAGCGATTCAGAAGAAATCATTTGTACTCCTCCTCAATTGAGAAAAGTCGCAGTAAGTTTGGAAAAAATTAAATAATGGCATAAAATTGAAACATTCTTGTTATTCAATAAATATCGACATTTACCTAGGTGAAAAGTGACATTTACCTGACTTTACCTGGGTAAAAAGTGATCACTTTCCACCCAGGTAAAGGTCACTTTTCATCCAGATAAATGCCAAAGTCAAAAATATGTTTCTTTCAAGCTCTTAAAATGTCACTACTACTTGTACACAAAAATTGTGTACAAGTAGAGAAAATGAACCAGACTGAAATAGAAGAAGATATTTTGAGCCAAATCATTCATTTTGATGGTCTTGATGATGATGATTAGTGGGTGTGAATTTAAACATACGAAATTCATTTCACAGACTGAATTAAATGACCTTGTATGAGACCTGTAGCTTTCAACAAGGAAGTCCGAATTGCTTGCCTCACGGCTTCAGCAATGGAACTTGTTATGTCCTGATATCCGGTGACTGTTTACCACAGACGGAGAGAGCAATTTGCTGAGTATTTTGAATCAAATGGTGGATATAAGTATTGCCGTGATATTCGTGGAATTTTTAAGTCGATGGGCTAGTCATAGAAGATTGGCGTTTGTTCATAGATTCCTCAAAACTATCTCTGAAAGCAGTATTTCTACACAATGGCAAGAAAAAGCCGTCTATTTCCATAGGGAAGTCGATAAATTTTAAGGAATCGTATGAAATAATGGCAGCAATAACTAAACTAAAAACAATGAGGAACATAATTGGAAAGTGTGTGGAGATATTAAAGATGTGGGACTACTTCTTGGTTTGCAAGGCGGTTGTACTAAAGAGTATGTTTATGGGATGGTAGAGTTAGGAAAGACCACTATATATTAAGAAATAATGCCCTGTACGTAATCAATATAGGTATACCTAAAAAAATGAAAACACTATGCTCTGATTGAACCGAAAAATATGATTTTACCGTTGCTTGATATCAAATTAGGATTAATGAAAATTTTTGTAAAAGTACTTGGGAAAAATGAATCTGCTTTTGAATATTTAAAAAATGTTTCTCTTAATCTCTCTCATGCCAAACACAACGAACGAATCTTGTAATTGTGGACCCCAAATAGAATTTTGACCGTCACTCCAGTGTTGAAAAATACGCTGGGTATTCTTTTGTAACAGTGATGAAAAAATCTTATGCAATAATAAAACAGAGGGTTATGAAGAAATTGTTTCCAATTTATTTAAGAATTACCACAAAATGGGAGTCAGTATGTCTTTAAAAATTCATGTTTTGCACTCACACCTGGATTAACGTTTCCATCAAGATTTAAAGACTTATGAAGAGAGTTAACAAGATTTTTGGGAAATAAACATGTTAGTCGATTATTGCTGGTCTACATTAAAACAAACACACTAATCAGTATTAAAAAAGTAGTAATGTGTGTCATTTTTTATTTGTTTTGGGATTTAAATATAAAGGAATCTTCGATTTTAAAGATTTGTTGTTTTACCAGAAAAAAGGCTGTTTGAAAAAAAATGGGATTATCAGAGAGCTGCAATACCATATATCTTATAAAATAAAATAAACATCTCAAGAAGAGTTAATTTTTGTTATCATACTATTCTCGGATTATTTTAAAGCATAACAAAGAAATACATTTGATGGCCTTGCGGAGGCTCCTTGGATCTGAAATGTTACAAGCACTTTGTACTCATTTAATTAGTTCAGAAAACTTGCTGGTAGGCAATAATACATGTTACTGCAATATATATAAGCTCATAAGACCATTTGCGGAAAAAACAGAAAACATTCGAATAATGCCCAATTCAGTCAATTAATATCAAGGTTTTAATTACGATATATTTTCGAATATGTAATGGGAAAAATGTAATTTAGTTATTTTACAGGACGTAAATATTTATTTATGTATTACCAAGTAACCATACATTTTCAGTGTGTTAGCTAGGCCTCCCGGAGATTTGGGTAAAATAAACTGTAAAACTCTTATAAATGAGAAAAAAATTAAAAAACAGTATACTAAGTTAATCAACGGAAGATTCTCATTTATTATTTTTTCAAAAAAAAAATACATATAGGGTGTTAATAAATAAGTGATTCTGCATGATAAAATAATGACAATTTGCTTTATAGACGTATGTCCGCAAATAGTTTGTTTTCCGACATACGGAATGTTAAAGTTTTTGTTAAAATCTGATGATTTATTTATTGCTCTAAAACCGGTCGAAATATGCCAATGAAATTTGGTGGGTTTTAAAAGGTAATTATTGAGCAATTTTTGACATGCAATTAAGCATTTTATATTCATCACTGGCGCGCATACGGGTAATGATCTCAATTTTCTTAAATAATAAAATGGTACGCCACTGAGAAATTTCAAATTAAAAATCATTTTTGAATTTCTCGTTCAATTTGTGACAAAAAATCTCTCTTGCCTTTTTTTCTTATGGGGCGCGGTTTTTATGGAAAAAAATAAAACATATAACGCGTATTTTTCATTTCTTTAATTCATTATCTAGTAGGCTACTGTCAACATTTATCTGTTAAATACGAATATTTTGACGAAATGTAAAATTAGCGTTTCTTCATTATTAAGCTGTTTAGTCTGCAATAACATTATTGTTAATAAGTAATACATTTTTTTTATCGAAAATAATGGAAATATTTACAAATGCGAAATTGGTAGGGTACCCCATCACACAATATTTGCTCGTCTTCACCAACGTTTGCGCGAAAATGGTACATTTAAGAAACAAACGGCCGCAACTAGAAGAGGCAGTACTCGAGTTAATTGCGAAGTCACCTGACACAAGTACTCGAAAAATTGCCAACATATTGAATGTAAACAACTTCACTGTATTTCAAATTCTTAAAGAACAGCAATTGTATCCTTTTCATATTCAACATGTACAAGCTCTACTACCTAGAGACTTTTTTTCGCGCCTATTTTTTTGCCAACGGATTCGTCATCAAATCGCTCAAATTCCAAATTTTTTAAATGGCGTTTTCTTTACTGACGAGGCTACTTTTGGACGACAGTGTATACGAAATTTACATAGCAATCACTTATAGACTGAGGAAAATCCATATGGAATCTTTGAAGCTCATTTTCTGCATTTTCAATAAATGTACGTCTTGGGGTAATTGATGATCATCTAATCGGTCCATATTTCCTCCCACAACGACTAACAGGCGAATCTTTTCTACAGGAAGAGTTAAATGTTCTTCTTGAAGAAATTCCTCTACAGCTGAGACAACACTTATAGTTTATAAATGATGATGCACCAGTCCATTTTAGCATTAATGTACGTAATCACTTAGATAAAGTATATAAAAATCGTTGGATAGGAAGGGGAGATACGAAAAATTGGCCTGCTCGATCGCCGGATTTAAATTCTCTAGATTTTTGCGTTTGGGGTTTGCTTTAGTCATTAGTTTATTCCATTCCCGTCGAAAATGTTGATGACCTACGGAATCGAATTATAGCCGGCTGTGAGACAATAAGAAACACACAAGGAATATTTGCGCGAATACGACGATCAATGAGGCGAAGAGTTGAATCTTGCATCACGTCTAAGGGAGGTCATTTTCAACATTTGTTGTAGCTTTATGCCTATTTAAAATTTTATTACTGTTATTTTCTTTTATTGTTCTGGTTTAATATTATTGTATTAGATAGTTCTTAATGTATTAAAGATATGAAAAATACGCGTTTAGATGTTTTATTTTTTTGCATAAAAACTGCGCCCCATACGAAAAAAAGGCAAGGGAGATTTTTTGTCACAAATTGAACGAGGAATTCAAATATGATTAATTAATTTGAAAGGTCTCAGTGGTGTACCATTTTTTTCTTTAAGAAAATTCAGATCATTACCTGTACGCGCGCCAGTAATGAATATAAAATTCTTAATTGCATGCCAAAAAAATGAGCTATAACTACTTCTTAAAATCCATATCTCGACCGGTTTTAGAGCAATAAATAGATCGCCAGATTTTAACAAAAACTTTAACACCCCGTATCTCGGAAAACGAATCATTGGCGGACATACGTTTATACAGCAAACTTTATTTTTTCATGCAGAATCACCTCCTGAAGTTTGTTGCACTTTATATACTATATATATATATATATATATATATATATATATATATATATATATATATATATATATATATATATATATATATATATATATATATATATATATATATATATATATATATATATATATATATATATATATATATATATATATATATATATATATATATATATATATATATATATATATATATATATATATATATATATATATAATATATATATATATTAAAAAAAATCCCTAATATCTTTTTCTCAAAAATTGTACCATTTCCACTCCTCTAGACTCGTACGCGAGTCGAGCGATGTCAAAATTGAACGGGTCAATAGAATCATATTTTAAATCCATACACATCACCAAAATTTGAAACTAATCTGGTATTAATTCCTGAGATATAAGGGTTTTAAATGGGTCACACTGTATATTTATATATATATTTATATATATATATATATATATATATATATATATATATATATATATATTTTTTTTTCTTAAAAATCGTGCCATTTCCATCTAGGCTCGCACACCAATGAGCGATGTCAAAATAGTCATATTTTAAATCTATACACATCACCAAAATTTGAAACAAACCTAGCAATTAATTCCTGAGATATTAGGGTGTATTATTGCTATCCCCAGACGCAATTTCTTTTCGGTGTCGGCCTGTTGGCTGCCACGTGGGGAATGTAGCCCCAAAATGTTTGTTTCTGACCCCCACTTAACGAAAAAATAAAATTTGTAATTACCGAAAATTCTCAGATGGTCTTTTTTCCGATCATTGATCCTAAGTATATTGCTTTATTTTTTAAACATACAGCCCCGCATGGCTGTTCTATCGCAAAGCTGACAAAAGGTGGTTTCCATTAAGATCAGAGTACGTAGTATAAACGACGTAGGAAAATGTTCACTGGCTCATAGACTATAAGAATCTTTTTCTTTTTTGAGGTCAGAAAAAATATCTTATTCCGTTTTCGCAATGTGTCTCTTACCTTTAGGAACTCCAGTACTTCCGGAAGTATACAAAACGATCGCCAAATCATCTTTGACATGCCGAAGTCTATCGTTCTCGCTCAAACTTGTTTCTGATTGGTGCGCGCTGAGACGCAAGATATCGTCGATGGAAAGTTTATATGTATCCAAATAAAATTCGGAATCTGCAAAAAAAGGTAATTAAGTTTAAAAAAAAAGAAGCTTTAATTATGGAATATTTAAGAAACTAAACTTGATGCAATACGCAAGAAGATTTCATTGGAACATAGGCTTGTTTTTTTTAAATTAGTAAGGTCAACAAACAAACAGTGATTAAGAAGGCGCCTGTTTGCAGTGTAACTGTCAAAAGAATATTTTAAGGCGATCAACTTTTATTTATTAATTGAATAAATTAATACATGAAGGTCACATGCGGAATAAAAAGAGACAAATGACAAATTTATTATATATTTATTTCAAATTAATATTTTCAGTGGTTTTAAAATTGTTACGTCTCGAATATGTCAACATTCATTTAGAAGCAAAAGTAGTATGAAAATATATTAGACCTTTTCTAAAGTGCACAATATATATTATTATTATTACATTTTACAGGTTTAAAACTAGACACTTTTAAATAGTGAAACTAGAAATTAGCTAAATATATATGAAACAAAATTAAAATATGAAGAAATTAGAGCCATATTTTTTTTCGTGTTAACAAGTGATTTTTTTATACAGGGTGTAAAAGAAAAGCATTATTTTTTCTTCAATATTCATGACTTCGAGGTTTATACAAAATATTTAAAACTAATATTTTTTGAGATAGTAACTAAAAAGTCACATATTTTGAATATATCTTTTTTCTTTTGAGTTATATTATTTTACAAAAATCCCTTTTAGAAAATTATTCATATCTAGAGTGAGACAATTATTTATACTAAAACATATACTTTATGAATTACTTTTTCAAAATTATTTTGTTTTTTTTTTAAACCCAAGCCCTCATTATTTAGAGTGGAGGCAATAAATCTAAAATATACGCGTTTTCTTAATATACAGGGTGGTCCAACAGCGTGTTTAAGTCCAATAGCTCGGTTATTGTGGGAATTAGAAAAACAATTTTTATACGAGAGTTATGGGACTGCTGAGAGCTACAACTAAAATTATTTTCAATTATACAGAGTTGAGGATAAGTTCGCCACAAACCAAATTTACATTTTTTTTAAAGGAACACCCTGTATATTGTTTTATTTTCAGATTCCTCCCTTTTTGGCCATTCACACAATAGAGGGTTTGTGGGGTCTATACAGAGTCATTCAAGATTTATTGCCACTTTTCGAAAATATCAGAGGTAGATTTGATGCTCTGTATTTTTTAATGCTTTAGCAAAAATCACTTTAGCATGGTAAAAACTTGCAAATGTGGTTTTCTTTCAACTGTGATATTTTGCTATAGTATTCTTTATTAACGGTATACAAGATAAATAAAAATCCTGATTTCAAATTTTCGCGATTAATTTAAACGGAACTCTCTGTATATTATTATATTTCAGATTCCTCTCTTTTTGGCCATTCACCCAATATAGGTTTTGCGGGGTCTATACAGAGTCGTTCAAGATTTATGGCTACTTTTCGAAAACATTAGAAGTGGCCATCTCAATTTATTATGGCAAAATATTGCAAGGTGTTCTTTTTTCAACATTTCTTTTTTTTATTTATTTATACCAGCATGGATGGGTCGAAAAAGCTTAAAACTACAAAGAATAAATTTATCGCTAATAAAAAAAAGTTAATCCAAAAATTTCACAAACACAAATGATAGTATTACAATGATCTAGTAACTGGTGGATCAACGGTTTGATGAGACGAGAAATGTAGATACACGAAAGCTGATCGAGCCAAACCTGTTTTAAACGAGTTAGGACAACTAGTTATTAAGTTGTCCACCCTAGAGTAAAAAATAATAATAACAATAAAGAAACAATATTAAGTCACAAATTATATAAAACAGCAAAAACTACTTAATCAGATGTTCAAAATGACCACCGTTTTGATCGTCACAAATATTTAAACGATTTTCAAATCATATGCTAACATCTTTTAATGTATCAAAATTGATCTTATTAAACACACTTCGGATTCTTTCCTTCATATTTTCTTTTGTAGGCGGAGTTTTTTGATAAACTAAATGTTTAACAAAGCCTCTAAGAAAAAAGTCCATATTTGTCAAGTCAGAGGATCTAGGCGGCCACGCAATCAGCCCTTTTCATATGCTGCGTTCTTGAAATTGTATCGTGACGTGTATTTGACCACTTGTGCGAATATAGTGAGGATTTTCAGTATCATACTACTGGAAGTTATGTCTACTGATATTTCCATTTTTGTAGAATGTTGTTTCATCAGTAAATAACACAAAGTTTTTCTTGGTTCTCTCTGAATTTGTTGTTGTGCTCAGTAACAAAAATCTAGTCGCCAGTGATAATCACCTTCATACAATTCTTGACAGAGTTGAATGTGGTATGAGCAAAACTTGTTTTTTTTTTAGAATTCGTAGAACAGTGGTTTTACTTACATCTGTTTCCTTTGTAATTCTTCTTAAGCCAATTTGTGGGCTTCTATAACTTTTAAGTTTACCGCTAACTCCTCATTTAAAACAGGTTTAGATCGATCAGTTTTCGTGTATTCTACATTTCCCGTCTCATCCAACCGTTGCATAAGCCTTTCAAAAGCACTTTTGTGTGGTTGTCTTCTGTCAAGATACTTTTCCTGATATATTCTTGTCGCTAACAAACAATTCTTTTCAGTTGGTCCTAACACATAAATCATATCGATCATTTGTAATCTATTAAGAGTTTTCTTGTATCTTTCAATAAAAACTTGTACTTAGTTTTTACTTGTCAATTTAAATTTGTATTTTTGACAGTTTAATTTCTTTTGTAGAAATAAGGCTCACTAGTTTTTTGTCAATGGGTATAACAACAAATTCAAAGAGAACCTAGATTTGCTGACTTTTTTGTGTTATTTACTGGCGAAGCAATATTCCACAAAAATAGGAATGTCAATAGACATAATTTTCATTATGACGCTACTGAAAAACATTATTTTTATTATTAGGCGAATGGCCAAAAAGGGAGGAATCTAAAAATATAATAATATACAGGACGTTCCATTTAAATTAATCGAGAAAATTAGCATCCAGGATTTTTATTTAATTTGTATACCAATTATTAAAGAATACTAAAGAAAAATGACGCAATTGAAAGAAGTCCACATTTAGAATTTTTTACCATGCTAAAATGATTTATCCTAACGAATTAAAAAATGCAGGGAGTCAAATATACCTTTGATATTTTCGAAATGTGGTCATAAATCTTGAATGACTCTGAATAGACACCACAAACCCTATATTGGATGAATGGCCAAAAATGAAGGAATCCGAAAACAAAACAATATACAGGGTGTTCCATTTAAAAAATGTAAGTTTGGTTTATGGCAAAGTTATCATCAACACTGTATAATCGAAAATAATTTTAGGTTGTAGCTCTCAGCAGATCCTACAACTTTCGTATAATTTTTTTTCTATTTCCATAATAACCGTTATTGGACTTGAACGCACTGTTGGACCACCCTGTTGTGCTCTATAATTATTAGAGCTGTTTTTTCATAAATCAAAGTGGAGTGGATAAATAATAAATGGAAAAAGTAAATTATGTTCTCGAAACATTTTTGAGACTTATATAAGTTAAGTTCAATAAGTCCACCATAGGCGTAAATGTCGTAAGTATTATAATCGTGAAAAATATCACCTCCGAGATATTTACCAATGTTTGCGTTTTAAAAATATGTTCTCCAATTTCTGCAACTCCGTCGTTCTCTCTGTACTCTATAGAATATCTGAAAAACTACTTATCCGTTTGACTTTGACAAATTTTGGTAAACAATCAAGGGATTGAAATAGTTACATTTTGGTACTTGGAGGAACAAAATGGCGGCCTCACAAAATGTAAAAAAATTATTATTTAGAATCTACTTATCAGATGGATTTCAAAATTTGCCTAAAAATAAAGTGTGATATGGATAAACTGGTAAAATATTTGTGTTAATCCAATAACGCCCAAACGAAATGTTTAAAAATTAAGTACCAAAAAAATAAATGTCCAACGCAATTGAACTTTTGCACAAAAATCTAGTGTTGAACAGGGATCAGTCTATCCCTTATTATTTACGTTAATGTAGCAAAAAATATTCGTTTGAAAACAAAGGAAATGTGTACTATTTTTTTTTTAAATATAAATACCATCTTTGAGGAGCAATTTTTTAAAATCCAAGTCCACTTTTTCAAATTTTCAGCTGCATTATTTGGAGCTCTGCATCACATTAATTATTGTATCTTTTAAAACGAAACAAGTCCCTTTAAAATATATTATACTATTTTTTTTGAGTTGGAAAAGGACTGGAGAGTGTACGATGTAAAGAACCTACTCTCGATATTTAATAAATACTATGGGATAAGCGAACAAAAAGTTAAGATAAGAAAAAACTAAGCCGTGGAAAAAATCGTCCTGATGTAACAACACTTTTAAAAGTATGTTATAAAAACAAAGCCGCATCCAAAAAAAGAAAGGACCCTTTTAAAAAGAGATAAATCATTAGCAGATATTTCGCTAAAACCATTAATAAACGAGCACAAAATTTCTGCCGATAAAGGAAAAGCGGTAAACAATCTTTTGATTGCGGCATTTGGAGCGAACTGGCGCTTTGAAACAAACTTAGGCTGGTATTTTGAGTAACTGATCAATAATATTCGAAACCCCGAAGACGATAATGAAAATAATAACCCAGTCGATCAAGAAAATTGTGATTGCGTCTAGGAATAAACTGAAATAAAAACCTAAAAATGAAAAAATAATTTTTTATTCATTAGATGATTTACTTGAAAACTCACACTGTTTTTTAAATGAAAAATATTTTTTTTATCAAGATGTGACTAGTCCTACTTTCCCTTTCAAAATGAAACAGGTCCATTCAAAAATTGGCAAAAAAAATTTGAGGAAGCCATTTAGATTTACACAAAAGCATAGTTTCAGATAACTAAATAATCCGCTACCACAAAAATAAAAATTTACGCTTAATAAGTTGCAGTGTTCCCAATCCAGTATTTTGTCATACCCAAAAACTTTGAAAATGGACTTGTTACATTTGGAAAATTGCTCCTCCTTTGTATACACTGGGATTATTTTTCATCACAACTGTCTTAAGAGGATATGGGAGTGAATTTAAATATTCGATTCTATTAATGCACATAATTTGCATTATATTCGCTGTGTGATAGGTCGATGTGAGTTGTGAGTCACTGACAGAAATCTCACTAGATTAGCAAACGAGACTGATGTTGAGGAAATGCAAAATATGGCGGTTGATTTTAAAAAACGCGTTGTGGTTTAATAAGAAAAAAACGTTGTGTTTTTTTTTAAAGGTAAAAAAGTCTCTAAATTTTATAGCAGAATATTGGAAAGTCGGCAATTTTTCTATAAACAAAATGATAATTTTTTTTCAAACATAAGAAAAGAAAATACGACAAATACTGACTTTTCGATAATCTTAATCAAAAAAACAACATACTTTTTATCTGGTTAGTAAGTCATGGAAAAGTAGATGCTTCATAGCGTTACTCGTAAATAATTTATAGCACACAAATATTTATTTATTTGTTTGCTTTTATATATTAACAATTTTCTAGCTCAAAATTTGGAAGATAAATTTACCTTCACCAAAAAATAATAATAAAGTAACTTCTTCTGTGTCAAGGTAGAAATCTACGAATGTACCCTCAACTTTCTTTTGATCCATTTTAGAAAAGGATCTACCTATGTAGCGATTTTTTATAGTCATTTAGCCTTGGTATTGTACTCAATAATCACCGACTTTTTTGTCACTTAATCTTTAATTTTATTTATTATAACTTCCAGGTTTTTGTTATTTCGCAAATTATGTTTTGAAAACTACAAGGTGAAAAAATGCACTTATTATCTATATCAGGCCAATGAAACCTTTATTATTCCGGAAATTAAAGTGCAACTGATTTATCTAATACATAAAGTGAATTAATAAAGTCAATAATGAGATTTAATTGACTCGCTGTCATTTCCTATTAACTAGATTAGATTAATAAGCACAAATGATATAATTACCTAATACCTAGGCACAAATTGATCAGGAAACCCTGGAATTAAAATTTTATCAGATGCATAGATTTGAAAACAGAACAATGTTTTCTATAAACAATCCCTCATAAATTTGTTTAATGCATTTAAACTGGCAGTTTTATTTTTATCTTTCCGATATTTATCTTCAAATATAATTACAATTGCCTTTACAGATTTGAAATTATAATAGTTATTTAATATACAATGAAAAAAAAGTATTATTGTTCCCGTCTATAATACATTATTTTTTTTCTGTGATGGGAAAAAAGACGATTTAATATTGAAAATAGTTTTAGAGTAGGCTGTTGTTCGAGAATTGGACCTGCCTTGCCAAGGAAACCTTAAAAGTAATCAAATATCTGTAAATTTATTTATGTGATTTAATTTAAAGATTGAGAACTTAGTGGTTGTTTAGTAGTTATTGTAAATAATATAAAGTCAAAAATTGTCAAACCGTCTATTCAATATTGATGGAATAGAAGATGAAAAAGACATGCAGATCTTTCAGAGTTGATGTTATTGACTTATTTTTCGGAACTGGCACAACAACAAAAGCCATCAACAGTGTGGTTGAATTATTCAATGATTAAAGGTATGTTACAATCCAATAATCAAAATATTTCAAACTAATTACCTTTCTGAAACAAAATGGGAAATATTACACGCCCAAGAAAGCTGCAATTTTTACGAGTAAACAAATTAGTGATTTTTTAAATAATGCTATCTATGGCCAAGAATGTTGTTGTATTGTATTTGAGACTGCATGAGCTTGCCGAATTTGTTAAATCAGCCAGATAACATTAGATGATATTGAAGATTCGGGAACGTTATTAATGGTGAGACTTAAGCAAACAAAGAATGATGTAAGCAGGAGATTTGTAGTTACTGAAGAATATATAAAATTTTACCGAATATATATACATAGTCAGTATGTAACAGTAGCTAATTTTCCTCAACTAGAAAATGTTACATCATATACAGGTCATTCATTTCGAAGATCGTCTGCAACACTTTTAGTTGAATCTGGGGGAGACTTGACTAAAGAAACATGGCGGTTGGAAGTCATCAACAGTCGCTGAAGGTATGTTGATTATTCGGGTAGCACACAGACAGAAATAGCTAAATAAAGTGTTTAGAACGTATGGCACTGCTGAAATAACACCCGATTTGCGAGCATGTACATCAACGGCAGTTGTGCCCATGGCAGAAAAAAAACTTCAACCCAAGAAAATTCGACTGTTGTACCGAATAGTTCAAGGAACATGCAGTCCATATTTAATAATTGTACTTTTGATATAAAAGAAATGTAAGTTTTGTATAATAAAATGTTTTAAAATTAAATCTCTACCTTTACTTATGTATATATATATATATATATATATATATATATATATATATATATATATATATATATATATATATATATATATATATATATATATATATATATATATATATATATATATATATATATATATATATATATATATATATATATATACGGGAAAAAATCTCTCACATTTTTCCCGGAAAAAAAGTAATTCTATAAAAAGTGATATTTTGTTACCCGTCAACAGGGGTTAAATATCAAACTTTTTTTCCCGTCACAAAAAAATAATGTGCATTTGCTTTGAACTATCGTTCTAAAACAAATCTTTTGGTCTTCAGGAATATAGTTTTTCTTGTAAGGCTTTTCCATAAACTTTCCTCTAGTGCGCTATATTACTTCCTAAATGGTTAACAAAAACGAGGGCATATCACAGACAGGAGACCCCTGGTTATAGGAACTAGGAAGTTTGGCCGTAAAAGTTTCACGGTCATTTGTTAATTTCTCCTAATAGTTTATCAGAAAAAAACTAACATGAATCGTGGAGACGATAAGGTTTTTATTTCACCGAATTTTCAATGACACGCTATATTTGTAATGTAATAAAAAACTTAGAGAACGGTTTACATGTATAGCGCCCAATATAATTTTAAAATTTTATATTTTAACGACATTTTGCCCTATTTTTACTGCTACCCATTGGGAATACAAATTCAGACTATAACGTAATTTTTTAATTTATTATAATTATTTCTGCTAAAAGAGAACGATGGAACTGAAGTAGCAAAAAACAACAATGATATTGAATATACAATCCATGGGGCACTTTGAAACTGAGTCATAACAATTGCTTTTGTCTCCTGCACTGTTTAGTCGTAATATTAATACGCACGCAACAATATTTCTCTCGGTATTGTTAAATGTAACATTTAGCACCACCTATCGGGGCTCCGGTGATTTCCGGCTGCAAACCCGTAGGTAAGTTCAAAAGCATGCACTAGCACCATCATGCGGAGAGTAGATACTAAAAATCGATAAAAATGCGCTCTCACACATCTTTATCAAAAGTTGCTGGCCGGAAAAGATATATGTATAATAGCAGAAATATATAATTTCTGCAGGTGCAAACGGCCTAAAAGAAGAATTGCTTTCGATTTAACTTGTAGTACTGTTTCAGTATGATAGACGTTTCGTTTTCGATTTTGTCATATCGAGCAATCTGTTATTTCAGTCTTCCCTGGGTACAAGCCTGCCTGGATGAGGGTAGAGGCCCAGAAATCATGATCGCAGGAGGGTACCCTGTGACATAATCGAAAGCAATTCTTCTTTTAGGCCGTTTGGCCTGCAGAAATTATATATTTCTGCTATTATATATATATATATATATATATATATATATATATATATATATATATATATATATATAAATATATATATATATATATAAAATATATATATATATATATATATATATATATATATATATATATATATATATATATATATATATATATATATATATATATGAGCCCTTAATTATTAGCCTTCTTTAATATATTAGGAAATTAATTACCTAAAAATTAAAGAATTTGACCAGAAAATGTGCTTGCGGAATCGGGGGTCTTTCTCTAGTTTTTAGAAAGACAAATCTCGTCTCCTGGCTCTTCAAAGAAGAAATGTCTGGCTTAATGCAGTAAGCTCTTAGACCGGCGCGGCGCCGCGTTTTAAATTACACCGACCTCGTGTTTTAACCCACTACTATACCGAATCATAATGTTATTAAAACGTGCGAATAGAATTGCCAAAGGCCATTTTCATAATACCAACTTTACAAAATTAACTTCTTTTCCTAAGTGAACCCTTGGCAGGTGCTATTTGCAATTAGCACGTTTTAAAAATTTTACAATGTTTAGACTAGTTCACCAAAAAGGGTTGAAAATTTTATTTACCAAAACTTTTTATTGGAATTTTCTAAGAGAAAGTTATTTCCTTGCTTTCAGATAGCACTCAAGATGGCAAAACCCAAAAGTGAGAACGTTTAAAGGGTTCAATCTGTTTATTTAATGCTGCTGTCAAAAAAATAGGAATATGTGCAAAACTTTTGGACGCAGGGGTGAGATCATTGGTCACAGCCGCATCTCATTAACAGCAAGCAGAGATTTGCCCATATCAGCATTCAAAGCAGCTCTCACTAGGTAACAGCTAAGGGTTGGATAGGCCGATAGACATTATTAAAATATTCATTATCTTTTGAGTTATCCGTTGACTGCCTGTTGTGCGGTGTCTCGATTGCAATTTTTCATTGGCAGCCCCGCAAAATTATTTGCACGTAGAACTATATTGGCTGCTATGAGAACACAGTTTTTACGGGTTTTTTTTGTAATCTGCTACACCCTGAGAGCCTTTTTTAAGCTACAAAAAATGTTTATATGAAAGTTGTAGGATTTTTCCTAAATATTTACGTGGCGGTAAATCTAAAAACAAGTGACGATCGAAAAATCAAGAAATTACTACGAACTTTTGTTAGTTTTAAATGGAATAGCCCGTATTTTTGGATTCTCCTCATTCTCCTCTTTTCAAAAATATGTAATATGTCTATACTAGAAACAGTGGTTTTTGACTTATTCGGCTTTAAAGTTGACACATATGACAAATTCACCGAGATGCAATTCGAAGATATTAAAATCGCTTTACCCATGAAAAAAACATATTATTGACTTTAAGTCACATAATTATTAATAAAATGCTTTTACTGAAGATGAAAAACTTAAAGTAATTCAACTGTATTTCGGAAATGTGAATAACGCGACAATAACTGTGTGACGATCCAGGATGCTATATCCTGAAGCTCGAGTTCCCTCTAGAAAAACTGTTTCATATATAGTAAAATGCCATGCAAAGGAATATCACTACGTAAACAAAGAAGGCAAGCAAAATTAAACTTGGACGAGGAATTAACTATATTATTACATTTTGAAGGCAAACAAATATTTCCAGAGATAGTCTAAAAGTTTAATTAAAAGTAATTTTTAGAAAATCCCAGCAGATCGGTTCTAACGTGTCTAGAATAACAGGAAAATCTTGGCATTATATCCATTCGGTGCTTAAGAAGCATCAGTACCGCCCATATAAAATTAGACCGGTGCAGTTGTTAAATAACAGTCATTTTAATGGACGCTTTCAATTCTGTGAGGATATGCTGGGAAGATTGGTTGCGGGTTTGAAGCACCTGTGGTCAGATGAAGCTTGTTTTACCACAGGCAGCAAGTTTAATAGACAGAATAAACACTTTTGGACCACAAGAAATCCTCACATAATAGAAGAACGAAAAGAAGCAAGGTGAGAAGCGATGCATGTGTGGTGCGGCATTTTTAGAGACCAAATTTATTGAGGACATTTTAACAAGGGAACGGTATTTAAATTTATTAAATAACAAGATAGAGATCTGGAGCAGCTTCCCATAAATACCTAGAATCAAATAATTGGGCCAAGATGGAGTACCACCACAAACATCCCAGCTGTCACAAATTTTT